>JAUMHI010000073.1:3826747-3885457 GCA_032359435.1 Enteromius unitaeniatus
CAGAACAACCACCCAATAAAGCATTACAATAATCTAACCTCGAGGTCATAAACACATGAATTAACATTTCTGCATTTAAGGTTGAGAGCATAGGACGCAATTTCATCCAGAGGAAGGTAACGTGCTGAGGAACGCTAACTACAACTAATATCAACTAGTTCTGTGTTCACGCTTGCTCTAGTGGCAAAAACACACCAAAAAAAGTGTCTAGAAGGTTTATTTACCAGAAACAGCATCTAGTAAATGTAAAGGTCTGGTAAGTGTACATCTAAAGAGAAAAGTCTAATTTTTAAAAGTTCCTAGTAAGTATATTTATGACAAACGCAAGTGAAGTGTGTATATGGAAGAAATAAGTATATACACACAAAAACGTGTAAAATAGAATAGAATAGCTCACGCTTCTCTTTAGTTAATAAGCTGTTCTCCTGAAAGCTGCTGAAGATGTTTGTTGTTTCTGCGGCTCTCAGACGATCCCCGTGATTCTGGACGGGAAGGATGTGGTGGCCATGGCCCGGACCGGCAGCGGGAAGACGGCTGCGTTCCTCGTGCCCATGTTTGAGAAGCTGAAGGCCCCGCAGGCGCAGACAGGGGCCCGGGCCCTGGTCCTCACACCCACCAGAGAACTCGCCCTGCAGACCATGAAGTTCACCAAAGAGGTCAGAGTTCACTCATTTTGTACTAGAAGTTATTCTTTAGTACTTCAGGAGGCACCGTGAAGATGAGCTACATGTGTTTTTAACATCCTGTCTCTGTGAATCTTGTAATGCACTTGAATGTATGACAGATGGGCGTTTGACAAATAAAGACGTGTGTGTGTTTCAGCTGGGGAAGTTCACCCGCCTGAAAACGGCGCTCGTTCTCGGTGGAGACAGGTGAGTCGGGCTCCTATCGCAGGAGGTTTGGGTCTGATTACAGAGTAATTACAGAGTGTTTCATCACCATCTGTGTGTGTTGTTTCTGTCTGTCAGCATGGACGACCAGTTCGCTGCTCTTCACGAGAATCCAGACATGTGAGTTTACACTCTAGACACGCCTTCGTGTGTGTGTGTGTGTGTGTGTGTGTGTGAAGGTGACTTATGAGGACATTACAGCTGGACCCCATTTTTCAAAAGGTTTATAATTAATACAGAGTGAGTAACGATGCCTGCATCTCGTGTGACCTTCTGTTATTGTCTCCAGCATCATCGGTACTCCTGGTCGTCTGATGCACGTCATCCAGGAGATGAACCTGAAGCTGCAGAACGTGGAGTACGTGGTGTTTGATGAAGCTGACAGGTGAGTCTTCACACTGATGTCCGGATAGGACAGTATTACAAAACTATTAGATAATCTAAAAAAATCTAAATATTGAGAAAATCATCTTTAAACGTGTTAAACATATTACTGATCAATAAATCCGTTTTTATATTTATGGTTGGACCTTTAAACAATATCTTCATGGAAAATGATCTTTCCTTAATATTCAAACAGATGATGGCAAGTCTTACGGACTTTAAATACAAGATGAAGATGATTAAAATAATCCTCGTGTAATCACCCGTGTTCTGCTTTTCCAGGCTGTTTGAAATGGGTTTTGCGGAGCAGCTTCAGGAGATCATCAGACGTCTTCCAGACTCGAGGCAGACGCTGCTGTTCTCTGCCACGCTGCCCAAAATGATCGTGGAGTTCGCCAGAGCCGGTAATCACAGTCTAGATGTTAATACGTGCCTTACATCTCATTATAGAGAGTTTGATCCTTGTGTTTCCTGCGACAGGCCTCACCGAGCCGGTGCTCATTCGTCTGGATGTGGACACCAAACTGAGCAACCAGCTGAAGGTAGAGTTCATGATGTAGATGAGATCCTGATTTTATTCCTAGCAGATGGACTGGTTGGTGAAACGAGTCTAGATAAACCGGGACGGATGACATCAGCTGTTGCAGAAGCTTTAATGAAATATTCTGAAAGCGTGCACTGATAAATGCATGCATTAAACCATTAAACATCTGTTTGCATCATTCCTCCAGTCTTCAGTGTCACATGATCTTCAGAAATCCTTCTAATATACCGATTTACTGCTCAACACACATTTCTGGTTATTATCAGTGTAAAAAAAAAAACAGTTGAGCTGCACAATATTTTTGTGGAAACTGTCATCCCTTTTTTCAGGACGTTCAAAAGCTCAACATTCAAACCTTTTGCAGCATTATATTTGTCTTTACAGTTACTTTTAATGAGCTGAAGATTTTTTCCCTTTTTTCTCCTCCAGCTTTCATTTTTCCACCTGCGGTTGGATGATAAAGCGGCTCTTCTGCTGCATCTGCTGAGAAACGTGGTGAAGCCGCAGGAGCAGACGGTTGTGTTCGTAGCCACCAAACATCACGTGGAGTATCTCAAAGAGGTGCTCTGGAAAACCTGCTGAGAGCAAACCAGTCAAGTCACCATTAAATAGCGCTCTTTATAAAGCAGATTGTGTCAAAACAGCTTTACAGTATTAAACGGGGGAATATTGTCCTTCTCCTCTGGCCAGACACAACCAGCAGTTTAGTTTTAGCCTGCAACAAACTCCGATTACTAACGACTTAAACACAATCTGCATTTTAAAAAGCAACTATATAAATAAGAGTGACGAGCTCGCTGAGGAATACTGAGGTGCTAAACCCAAACAGGACCGCTGGTTGTTGATGTGTTGTGTTTGTGCAGCTCCTGGCGGTCGAGGGCATCGAGTGCGCATACATCTACAGCGCTCTGGACCAGACGGCTCGTAAGATCAACATCGGACGCTTTGTGCACCGCAAGGCCATGGTGCTGCTGGTGACGGATGTGGCGGCCCGTGGCATTGACATCCCGCTGCTGGACAACGTCATCAACTATAACTTCCCGTCCAAAGCCAAGCTGTTCCTGCACAGAGTCGGTGTGTATGGGTCAGATTGACCGCTGTCCAGCGCTCTGAGGAGCAGCTCTGACCCGGCTCTCTGTGTTTCAGGTCGTGTGGCTCGCGCCGGCAGAGGAGGAACTGCCTTCAGTCTGGTGTGTCCTGATGAAGTGCCTTTCCTCTACGACCTTCATCTGTTCCTGGGTCGACCTGTTCAGCTCGCCCTCCTCGAACACACAGCAGGTACAGCCAACGCTGCAGAAGTTTTAGAAATAAAAGTGATTGATGATTGAAGTATAATGTTGTCTGTGAGAAATGTTGTGTTGTGACGCTCTGTCTGTGATGGTCTCCAGATAGCGATGGTGTGTTGGGCCGTGTTCCTCAGAGCGTCCTGGACGATGAGTCTCAGCTGCTGACGGCTCACGAGAACTCTCTGGATCTTCAGAACCTCCGGTCCATCTCTGAGAACGCTTACAAGCAGTACCTGAAGTCTCGGCCGAACCCCTCTGCCGAGTCCATCAAACGTGCCAAGAACACTGACCTGTCCTGCATGGCCGTTCATCCTCTGCTGGGTGAGTGTGGCTCTCCAGGTCCTTCTGTACAATAGTGACCAACACTAATATTTTCAGCAGCTAAAAATGGCATTTAACCAGTTATTTATCTTCTTCTGTAGTGTCAGTGAAAAATATCAGTTTAGACTTACAAACATTCATTCTGCCATTTAAGATCGAAATAAGCGATGTGTAAGCGTAAGCATGTCCTGCTCGGTTCTGTTCTGAGCTGGTCTGTGTTCTTCAGGTTCTGGACTGGAGCCGATGGAGCTGGACCGGCTGCTGATGGTGGACTCCATCAAGGGCTACAAGGCTAAATCTGTACGTCATTCATTATTCAGTTGTTCCTCTTATGGTCAATATCATAAAAACCTTCAGTTTGCTCTCCTCATGGTGTTCGAAAACCAATGGCTCTAATTCTTATGGAAGCCTGTTTCCACCAAAGATTGGAAAATAAAAATGTGCTTGCGTCTTTTTATTTCACAATTCTGACTTTTTTTTCTTCTTGTAATTCTGAGTTTACATCTGACTGTAAGAATGTAAAATGTAAGAAACTAGCATTTGTGAGTTATAAAGGAGAAAAAGACACGTTCTCAGTTTATATCTCAACATCAACTCGCAAAAAATGACACAATTTTTAATGAAAGGATGATAATTAGCACTGTTTAACGTGCATAGAACCGATGAAAGTGTTCTAAACCAGTTCAGATGTTTGTAGGATGAGCTGTATATTCGTGTATTCTCAGACTATCTTTGAGATCAACGCAAACAACAAAAGCAGCGCCAGCGAGGTGATGCGAGCCAAACGCTCACGAGACGATCGAGTGCTCCACAAGTTCTCTAAAGCACGAGCGGATCGGATCGTCGAGTCTGCGGTTCCCATCGCAACCAGAACCGAAGCACAGCCCGAGGAGGACGAGGAGCTTCAGGTGAGCTTCTGACCACAGGACCTTTATAAATATCATCACCCATGGAAGACCATCATGAATAAAACTTTGTGTGCTGCGTTCATATTCACATATTCTTATATTCGGGCTTGCTTGATTGCCTGTACATTTTGTACATAAAAGACATTTGGTCTTTTAATAAAATAATAAAATTGTGCATTTTTAAAATGTTTCTATGAATGTAAAATGTGTGTGTGCGTGTTTAAGGCATAAGTGATTGCAGACCACAAAACCAGTCATAAGGCTAAATCTTTCAAAATGATGCATTGTTTAAGATACAGCTATTAGAAAATCTGGAATCTGAAAAAATCTAAATATTGAGGAAATCTCCTTTAAAGTTGTTCACAAGAAAGTTCTTAGCAATGCATATTACTAATACATTTTTTATCATAAAAGAAAAATGTATAATTGTGACCCATACAATGTATTGTTGTCTATTTCCACAAATATACCTGAGCTGCTGATGACTGCTGCTGTGCTTCAGGAACACATCCTCAAAATTACTGTTGAAATCTTAATATTGATCATCAATATTAAATCAAAAATGTTTTTGTTGTTGTTGTGTTTTTTCCCCACATGTTCTCCAGACTGTGTTCTCAGAGGTGTTTGGAGGGAAAAAACGAAAGCAACACGATGAAGCGGAAGGACCGAAGAACAAAAAGAACAGAAAATCAGGAAAAGATGAGCAGTTTTACATCCCGTACAGACCCAAAGACTTTAACTCGGAGCGCGGGTACGACCGCACCACTGATTATTATTCTGCATGCTCGTGAGAAACATAGACGTTCAGTGTGTGTGTGTGTGTGTGTGTGTTCAGGCTCAGTCTCGGCGGTGACGGTGACGGTGGCTCTTTCGAACAGCAGGCCTCTTCTGCGGTTCTGGACCTGATGGGAGACGAGAGCAGCACGTTAAGCCAGCACAAGAGCATGATGAAATGGTGAGCAGCTCCTTCCCATGATTCCACACAGCACTTTCTGCTTACGCTGAACTCACACGTGTTCACCGCAGGGATCGCAAGAGGAAGCGCTTCGTCCGAGACACAGGCAAAGAGGACAAAAACAAGAAAATCAAGACAGAAAGTGGACAGGTGATCAACAGCAAAAAGAGGAAGAAGAGCTTGTATCCTTCAGCACTTTTTATAACATTTTCTCCAAAAGCAGCTTAAAGAATCTGATGATGCTTGTCAGTTGGGTTTCTTGACTTTGGTCCAGTTATGAAGAATGGAAGAAGAAGTATAAGATCGATGACAGAGACTCTGATGAAGAAACTGGAGGAGCGATGAGAGGCAGGGGCTTTGGCGGTAAGAACTGAAGATTGTCAAGTCATGTAGAATATTTTCATTGATGTGGATTTAATATAATACATAGAATTACATCTACTCCTAAGTGAAAACTAATCCTAAAGCGTGTCTGTGCTGTGGTTTTGCAGGTCGCAGAGGTCGAGGAGGAGCTCAGTCACAGCAGCGGAGCGGTTCCGGTGTCCGATCCGAGCTGAAGAACCGCGATCAGATCCTCAAGCAGCGCAAACGCAAAGCCAAGCAGCAGTTCCTGCAGAGCGGTGGCATGAAGAAGCTCCGTGCCAAAGGAAGACAGCGTGTGCAAGAAGTCATGAAATCCGGCTTTGGTCGCGGTGGCTTCAAGAAAGGAAAGATGAGGAAGAAACTTTAAGTGCTTAATGAGGAATCAATACAAACAATCCCACGTCCCCAACACACACCTTTCATCTGTGATGCAGAAAACTGGATGGACAAGCACATATTATACACGACTAGAAAGAGTGAAGAGACTTCAGTGTATTGTCAGGTTCATCTGACGCTCTGTGGAACTTTTGGATGAAAATCCATTACCACAAAAAATAATTTTGCCATAAAAAAAAAAAAAAGTTTAATAACTACAAAAACCACAACTGTTAGAGTAAGACACTTGAAATGAAAGTAAATGGGTGTCAGCAGCAGAGCCACACAACTTTATATCTGCTAACATGAGACTTGAGATTAAAAATACATTTAATTGACTGTGTCTGTGTTAAGTTCTATCACATTTACTTTCACAGGATGTGCGTGAAGGGTTCCACAAAACTCCTTTAGATAACAAAACCTTTAGTCATGAATTAGTTTGTAATTATGCCTGGAGCTGGGCCTGGGGTCAAACTCAACTCGCTGGACTACATTCTAGTTGTTTAAGTGCCCTATTCAGTACACTTCACCGGTGAATGTTCCACTATCTGAAGTGAGATTCCAAGCCAGGAGGAAACATGTTCATTTTTTAGAGCACTGCAGGGTTTCTAATGTTTTTACAGAGATTTATTAACACACTGAAATTTTCATCAATAACTACGTATTAACTCAGTAACAGTATATTAATGATGGTGCATCTAATTGAGTGACAATTTCACAGAATACACATTCATAAATACGTAAAATAAGCAACACGTTGCGTTCACTACAAAATGAAATAACATTTAATGTTAAGTTAAATATTGGATGAATCATGGGATACACACTCCAATGCTCGTCTAATTTGTTCGTACCTAAGTGCAGGTTAAATAAAGGCACCTCTAATACAACGAATTACCGCGTTTTTAACCGCACAAGATTGCAACGCGCATGCCTCACACGTGGCCTCTTCCCGCGCAGTCATTTTAAATGTTAACGGCCGTTACGCCGGCGTCACGCGCGCCTGGAGTCCTGAGGCGATCCTCAGGAGACGGTAAGTGATCTGCAGATATTACAGTGGAGGCGATGATGTAAAATGATTCGTTTCAGTGCAATTAAGCATGTTAAACATTACGACCCGTGTCTAGTACTTAATGACATTTTAAAAGCAAGAAATAGACTGTATAAACCGTTTAATCCAAGCGTTTTGAAGAGACACGATCTTGCTTGAACGACGAACTCCGCGGAAACATGAGCCAATACTCAACAAATGAAAACAATGTTCCACAATCGGCTGAAATATCAAAGGTGTCTGATCCTCAACCGGTTGGAAGCCGGGAAAAAATAGTACCATGTGACCATCAAACGCTACGCGATTTCTATAGTATTTTTCTATTTCTATTTTTCTCTAAACATTTACGAAGTTGCTAAGTGTATGAAGTCTGGTGTTTTAAAATTTTGATCAGATGTGGTTCCTCAATTCATGGACTCTTTCATAATAATGTTTCTAGCCAATATGAATGTACACTGCATAAACTTTATCATTGTTTTATGGTGGGGCTAATTATGATGTTGGCAGGGCAGGTACAGAACATGTATATAAAGCACCTGATACTGAACAGATCTGCCCTCAAAGTTTAATTTTCATTATCAGGAAATGAACTAAGTGAACAAGTCTGTAATCTCACTTCTTAATCTGAGAGGATGTTTACGTTTTGAAATAATGACTAGGCAGATTTTAGCAACTCTTGCTAAAGGAATATTTTATTGATGTAACATATGAAAATGAGGCCTTGAATATATTTATCTTAACTGCGGTTGAGTCCCGGAGGAATGTTTTTCCTTCAAGAGCTCCAGCATGTGAGCTATTAAAGCTGGTCTGATAGCAGCTGGTCCTGGAGAGGGCAGCACTTTGGGCTTTCCAATCAGATGGCTCTTCCCGCTCTGAAGTGAAGAGGGCCGAGTGTCTTATCAGCTTTCCCAGGCCGGACACAGCATCCTCTTGAGAAAAGCGTAGTTCTGAAGCGCTGAGCTGCTTATCAAGAATGGCCTTGTGTAGTGTCGCCATTATTAGACCGTCAATCACGGCCTGGGCTCATGGGCATTTCAGTTTGAGAAGCTGCTCTGTAGCACATGACCGCTGATGATGACCACTGATGCAGATATGGGTGCCCTTTACAATCTCCTCTTTCTCTGTTTTTGCTGTGCAGCTATGTCCAGGTGAAACACGGCACTGTTTGGTTCGTTCAGTGGCTGGAAGGACATGTTCTGTTCGTTTCTCTAATGCTGATGACACCTGATGAGTGACGTTAGGAGTGGACCGAACCACACTCATATCTGAGCGTATTCAACTCTAAACACACCCCTGCTTGTTAAAAATGTATTGGAATTAATACCACAGTTCTTTTATTTTGAGTGTTTGTGTCACTCCAATTGCCAAAGTTGCCTTCTTCACATAAATAGTGTCATGACAGACACCCAAATACACTATAATTTCAAAAATAATACTGTTTTGTGTCAAGGAACGTAGTTTTAAGAGCATTTTAGGCAAGAATGTGCTTGTCTGGACTTCAATGCGGTTTGTTAATAAATATAGTGCCAGTTGGAAAATGTTTTTGATGTTTTCAGACGTGAGCTCCAGACGGTCAGCGGTCGTTCAGCGCTCATAATACTCTATCGTACCTAATGTCTCTATCGTGGTTAAACATTAGATATATTTCATTTGGGGTAAATCTAACGGTCAGGCAGTCTTTGGTCTCACTGATATATTATTTGTTCCAGAGCATATTTAGCTTGGGCAAAACCTCATGATATTTATGTAGTAACAGAGCACTGCCTTTGTACTTCTTGTACTTTTAAGATGGCTGTTGTTGGTTATTATTAAATATTATTATTCAATAAATAACGTTTTATATAAATAATAGTAGTGTTTGGTAAGTATGGGTTTGTTGTGGTGATTTTAGTGTTCTGCCATTAGATGGCGACAAGAGTCTGCAGGAAGGACTTTTAAATAGAAAAATACAAAAGTGCAGTTTTGAGCAAGGAAGATATTTTTTCTTTAAACAGCAGCTTGTACAAAGCCAGCAAATACACAGATCAGCAGTCATCAGAAAGCACTCTTAACCGATTAAAGCTTAGTACAAACCTATCAAAGTTTTAAACTAGCGTCATGTTATTAAGAGATTGATTAAAGAATGAACGCTATATCAGATGCAGGTAAACACGATCACTCATTCTCTCTCTTTCTCATAATACTCTACTAACGCTTTTACTACAGTAATACCGTAAGCGTGTAATAAAGCCACTCAACGTTCCTTCGTTACTAGTTCTATAGTGATTCTGGAGCTGTTCTTCTGTCCAACTTTAGATTTGAATCTGTTTTGGGAAGGACATATTTCTGTACAAATGAGGGGTTTTAAAGACACTCTTGTTATTATTTATGTATTTACACACTCGTGCTGTGTTGCATCAACTTAATATCACACTCAAGATATGGCTGTATATCAGCACTCGTGTGATTTATAGCTCATTTGTAAAGTATAGATTATTACATAATCAGAACATCTGAATGCATGATGTAGCACTGCATTTATTCTCTTGCACGAACCCTGGAAACTTGTTGTTTTCGGTCCTCACTGACATCATCTAGTTGTTAGACAAAGCTTTGATTTAAACATGTATTGCTGTGGTGGATTTGGCCACAAGGTGGCAGTATTGAGCAAAAAAGCACATATGATCCCCCAGATGTGTTGGAGTCACATGTATTTCAGAACATCCTCCCTTTCTCGGAGTCGGTGGTCTTGAGATTCAGCTTCTTGTTCTGGAGCATGCACGGGTCAATCTCAGACCCGATCGGCTCTGTGAGAATCAGGATCAGATCAGACATCAGATTCCACGAGTGCTTCACTCACGTTTCTTTTTTGTTTTTGGAATTCTTTTGATTTTTGTGTTTCTCTGATGATGTGATTATGGCGTTCCCTACACACTGAAATCCCATTGCTCCTAATAACGCTGGAGGAATTGAACTCTGCTACCACCTGTCAGTGACACATGAATCATGGGCCAGACCTGCTCAAGTCTTTTGTCCCACTGCGATAAATCCTGATACACCCTATTAGACAGAAGAAGTGAATGTGAAGGCCAGGCGTTTAGTTACAGCATGTGGCGAGAGAATGTGCTTCGTCTGCTCGCCGGAGAGCTCTCGGCACGCAAGGGACTCCGTCCACGCTCGTGTGTGAGCTCACCTTGCTTTTATAACCTGCTCGGTGACTGGTTATATAGAGCTGAGTTAACTGTGATGTGGCCGTTCACTGGGATCAAACGTGAAATGCTTCTGCGGCCGGCTGATTCAAAACACAGAACCCAACCAAAGATCTTTGATTGCAGATGGTTTAACAGCAGCTCAGCACTGGTTAAACTGGTAAAACATATAGTTCATCCAAAAATGAAAATTTGCTGTTAGTTGACTGACACGTACACCATCCAGCATGTAGGTGACTTTTATTTTTCTGTAGAACACTAATGAAGATTGTTCGCTGAAACTGCGCCTTGGAGAGTCAATGGGTGTCGTCATTTTGAGGCAGAAAAAGCATATCAGACAATATGAAATGAATCCCAGTGGCTCCTGATGAAGTCTTATAAAGTTAAATGATTGCTCTGCGCAAGAAACTGAAAATTACGGACAACATTATTACTCTCCTCTGCTGTTTTAACCTTTGGATGGGCTAACGGTGAGCTAATCAACAGCAAATTTTTAAATTATATCTTTAACAAAGTGAATCTCACAAAACTTAAGGTAGCAATGTTTAAATTAGAGACATAAGAAGAAATTGCATGAACTGTTCTCGTTATTGTGTCTATTATTCTCGATGGTGTTTCTTATTAGATGGTTGTCTTTCATTAAACTCTGCATCAATTAAAAGCTACACAACAAATGCTGGCGTACAGTATAATTGCGTTACAGTTTTTAAATGATATATAATCTTTCTAGCAGTACAGTAATAAGAATTGGTTCCTTCACTGATGTAGTGTTGTGTGAACGTCTTCGGTTTGAGTTATTTACATGTAGTCGAAGCGTCGCGTCCGCTCCGTGTCACGCCGGGCTCCGTCTGCATGTGTTTCGTGTTATTGAGGAGAAATCAAGGGCCCCAGTGTGTGCCACATTCTACATTTTCCATGTTTCCTTTCTCTTGCTGTTGAGTTTTTGCAGAGATGTGGACGACCCTCTGCTAGTTTGATTTAGATTTTTGCATTGTTTAATTACTTCAACTGCAAGCCGTCAGTTCAAACCAACGTTAAATATGCTTCAAATGTATCTGGCGTTTGGATGAAACACATTCAAATCTTAATGACTTCAGTGTGAACTGTTGTTCATGCTATTTTTTTACAACTCTGCATTTTATATATTAAAAACAATTTAAATGATATATTTATCAATATATGTCTGAAAAGTAGATATTTGTGTATGATGTAGTCAGTGCATTAGATGCATTGAGTTCTCAGGCTCATTATTTTTAATACGGCTCTGCAGGACGTGTGTGTGTGTGTGTGTGTGTGTGTGTGTGTGTGTAACTAGTGACCTGTCGAGTGTTTCTTCCTCTGATCTCTAAAGCCATGTGTGTGAGATTGTGTGTTTGTTCATCGCCTCTAAAGCCTTCGCTCGCTCATGTACCGTGTGCTGTTTGTTAATATTAATCTTTCATGTATTTTCTCTCTACTGTTTCTCTGTTTTGCGATGAGGTCATCATTGTTGTTTATTTTTAAAGGAGAAAAGCTTTAAATGTATTTGTACGCTCCACATGTTTGGTTTCAAATATTTTGTGAAGAATTGGTGGAAGAAATGGCAGTAATCTTTAAACATTGCATAATTTCTATTATCTGTAAACGTTTAGTTGTGTCTATTATCTGTCCCATCTACTCTCTGCTAACAAAGTCATAAAATTAAACACTTCATTAATGTGTCTCAAACGAGACAAATAATAAACTTTTCAGTATCAAGCTTTTCGATTTAACCTCATTTGAATTGCTAAAGTGTATGATGGGTAGTAGTACATTTTATTAATCTTAGGTGCAAGAAATATTCCATGCATTAAATGGCCTGTAGTTATTATACAGGAATAATAATTATAAAAAAAAATTAGAAGTGAAACACATCACACTGTTTAAAGTAGTTAATATTTTATGCCAAAAATGCAACTAACTTTCAGTAAATCAGGGAATCAATTCAAAATGGATTGGACTATTTAATATGGCGTTTAAGGAAATTTGAGGATGTTAAACATATTGAGTTAATATTAAACAAACACACTGACAACACTGCTACCTTGTATATTATTTAAGAATTTGGGCATTTGTATATTACACATTGAAAAAAAAAAAAGTGATTTCATGGCTTAAATAAATAATAAAGGTTTGTTGATTATTATTCATCCCTGAGAAGGTCCAGATTTAAGTCTTCTTGCAGACACTTATTTTAAGTGTTTGAAGACATTACAGTAAACGGAGCTGTACTGTTTGAAAACAGAAGCGTGTTTGATTGGTAAATTGTGCTGAAGGTTATTAATAGTAGTTCTGGGACTGTGGAGTGTTTTCAGGATGTTCTGTGGACTGCGCACTCTTGGGCTCGAGGAGTTGCTGACCACTGGGTGTCAGTGTGATCCTTGCCTCCTGACCAGCTCCATCTGTGAGAAACCTGCCTTAATACCCAGACTTGATTCATTGCATTAGCATGATTTTCACCCTCTCAGGAAACGGCTGAAGATGATTTGGATGACAGCTCAGTAGATTTTTTCAATTTTACTTAATATGGATTATTATGAAACTTTTTATATTTTGGAATCAGTTTATAAAAAGACCCTATGAAATGTTTTATTTTTTTCTCACCTTCTGTTTTATTGCCACCATATTCTGTTTAAGCAGGTCTAATTATGACATTACATAAAAACAACATCATTTTTATCATAAAGTTTATTTTTACAATAGACAAAATTATTTAAATTTTTTCTTCTCCCCTCAGAAAGGGGGAATGAAGTCTTTTGTAAGAATGAAGGCATACAATTTTAAAATCAATCAAACAAACAATTTACACAAAAAAATTAAAACATGAAAGAAATATTGTGTGATTTATTCCTTAATAAAATAAAGCTTTAGTAATTTTAGTGACAGTAGTAGTAGGTAGAGTAGTATTAGTATTTAGTGTCTGTGTCTCTGGAGCACAGGGATATCTGCAGAAACACAATATCATTGATTGAAGCACAATTATCCAATTTATGCTAAAAATAATTGTTTATACATTTTCAACCGTAAATGTATCAACTTCATTTTTAAAATTAGTAATATGCATTGCTAAGAACTTTATTTGGGCAACTTTACAGGAGATTCTCTCAATATTTCAGTTTTTTTTTTTTTTTTTTTTTTGCTTCCTCAGATTCCAGATTTTCTAATAGTGTCCTATCCTAACAAACCAGAAGTCAATGGAAAGATTATTTATCCAGCTTTCGTATGATATATAAATATAAAAAATACCTTACTAATATTATTTTTGTGCTGCAGGGTCTTCAAATGAAACCAGACTTTTATTTTGACATAGATTTTTCTCTCAAAAGAAAGCGTAAAATGCTCATGATGTGGCTCTCAGGGCATGTTTGTGTGTTTCTTATTTAGTGTGCTGAAATCACGGCGAGCATCCTGTGCTTCAGTATGTACAGTGAACCAAACCATGCGTCTGCGTTCATTCACACAGAGACACGTACAACACAACCATTCATAATGAAATAGTCTTTATGCTGGTCATTATTTACAGATACCATTTCATAAATCATGATTTCAATTAAGTGCAATGACCTACTTTTGATTAATTTATCCAGACTTTGAGAAATTCCATGACGTTCCGTGTTATGAGCTCTGTAGGGCTCTAGCTCTCTGACCACCAGCACTGTCCACAGCGTGGCTCGAGGGGGCTGGGACAGAGATGCTGGACATGTTGTGGAAGTGTGCAGTGGACAGGGGCAGACAGGACATGACCTGTGAGAGGAAGTGCTGTGGCCAATCGCTGGAGAACACATCCATCACAGCAGATCAAACCCCAACCAGCAGCGTATGAATCAAACACTTCACACCCTCTATATCAAGAGTCTCTTACACTCATTAGCTGAAGGACTCCTGAAATCGGACTCGTTCTAGCTGCAGTCAAACCAGTGCTCTACAGCAGAGACGGACACCAGGAGAGAGACGGGTTTATTCATCGATCTGAGGATCATTAGTGCTGCTGCAGCTGGACGTCTGTACCATCGCTCTGTCTTTTGAGGCTAATTTACTGGAGAGGCTTATTACCTCCGCATCCAGGGCAGATACTTCAAAGACGAGAGGTCAGTTCTCCAGCCAGTCCGTGAGCGCCACTGACCACTGGACAGATTGTCCAAAGGTCATGGATTCAATCCCATAGATTCAGGAAAGAAAGGCCAGACTGTTTTCAGACAGTACAAACTATCGTAATAGATTTTTAAACAGAGAACGATACCAGTGTGCTGCTGTTACCACGGTGAGAAATAAATAGAGATAAGGTGTCAAACGTCTCTATCATTGACCTGACTGCACGGATGCTATTATACAGTATCTGGATTGAGCTGGATGAAGACTTCAATGATTTCACTGATGAGATGATTTTAACTGTAAATCAAGTCTTTACTGCCAACCTTTTTCCATTCTTACAAACCATTTCCTGTTTCGACTGAGCACTAGCTAAATAAAGCTGTAGGGGAGCGCGCTCGTTATATCAAGCTTTATTTGTGAATTTGACGATACTTTTCTGTGTCTCTTGATTGATTTGATTACCCCTGAAGCGGGTCGTGTCTCTGATATGATCTGAGGAGCTGAAGTAAATGCCCTGCATAACTACACTCTTTAATAACTCTCATTTGATACAAGGAAGTGTTGGCCCTTTGAAGTGAACTCGATCAGCAGTTCTAAACCAAGGTCCCCTTTTTTTCCACAGCAATATTCATTGGTTTTGTTTCCCCCCAAAAAACTATTATTGTTATTATTATTCTAATCAAATAATTCAGTTTCACCATCTTGAAAATTTTAGGAACTGAATACTCTTCCCTTTTTTCTCCGTTTATTTATGAATTTTAGAGATTGGCTTAACTAGTAAAAAGCAAACTCATAAAAATATGAGCGGTGTTTCATGATTATATCATTCTCTTCGTTTACACTTTAAAAATGAGACTTTTCCATATATAAACTAATATATTTTCCAAGCCCTTGTGAATACATTTAAAAAAAAATAAAAAATTATTATTGCTTTGTCTTAATTTTAAATGATTTTAAGTCTACTGGAGGGGCCCCAGGCTCCTGGATGAGGTCCACTTCACTGGATGTGGGTGCTGACAGATTTGTCACGCTCCTTTAAATATTTATGACCCATACAAAAAGTTACGCAATTCAAGATCTTAAAAGTATTCTTGCGAGAACATGCTGTTGTGTAACGTCAGCAGAAGTGTCTCAGAGGCATCTCTAGCTGGAGCTCTGAGCCCAGTCCTGCACAACCCTACAAACTTACTGTGAGACTGCAAGACTTTCAATTCATTAGATTCAACAGGAAAATATCTTCAAGTACAGGTCATGGTGAAACTATGATAATGAATGGAAATATCACGATGATAAAAACCAGTGTGTAAGATTCAGCAGAGTAACAGACTGGTTTTGTGTCACTAAATTAACTAGAAGTGGAAGAGTCCTGAAGCCTTGCTCAAGTTAAGTGATAGTGGATGGGTTGCTCATGCACCTGCTGACTTTGTACAAATTCAACACTATTTGATGCATTTAGTTTTTGCTTCCTTTTTTTTTTTTTTTTTTTTTCCTCCAGTCATCGTCAGCTCGTTTGTTGACTGAATGTAAAGCGCATCATTTGGTGAATACGTTTGTGAAAACAACTACAGTTTCTTCTACTTCTAACTGAAAATTTTCAAAACAATTAATTTTGATAACCATAGATGTAGTTTTACAGGAACTATAACATGCTGGGAAACACAAAAATCGTAGTATGGAGTTCTTTAAGGCAATGGTGTTTGACTAGTTAAGTTTATGTTGGTCTAATATGTTTTTTTTTGTAAAGTTGATAACATTTCTTTTGCTAATCTCCCTTAAACCTGAAAAAGTCAATATGAGGTCACTATATATCAGCAGAAATATATCAGAAAATAAACTACAAGACATGTGAGTCACAATCATACATTTCTCTTTTATGCCAAAGTCATTAGGATATGAAGTAAAGATCATGTTCCATGAAGATATTTAGTAGATGTCCTACCGTAAATATATTAAAACATTATTTTTGATTCGTAATATGCATTGTGAAGAACTTAATTTGGACAACTTCAAAGGTAATTTTCACAGTAATTTAATTTAGAATTTTTTTTTTTTTTTTTTTTTTTTTTTTTTGCACCCTCAGATTTTCAAATAGTTGCATCTTAGCCAAATATTGTCGTATCCCAACAAACTTTGATTTATGATTGATTCTGTGCTCCAGGGCCACACATGCTTTGTATTGTATGACAGGCATGTACTCCATGTGACGGATGCCGTAGATATACAGTGTGTTGTTTCTTTTTTCAAATGATTAAATATATAGTTCTATTCTTGAGGGCTTTTGTCCTTATGATTGTGGTAGTGTGAGGTCTCGTGTATATGTTCTAAACCGTCTCAAGATGGCAGACGGACAGTGAAAGTGTTTGGAAACTCCTCCAGGGGTTCGGTGTAAATTAGAGATGACTGTAGAGAAGCGATTCGAAGGATGGAGAAAACATCCGATACATCATGATTAAATGCCTCGTCTTCCTCACTTTGCCCACTTTGGTCCTTAAAAGGTTGCAAACCTGTAATAGTGTCAGTTCACAGTTAGTCCTCTTTAATTTTTAAAGCATCCGTGAGTGTGTACGGAGGGCATGAATCCCTGCGTCTGCCAGCAGCACATCTGCCCACGCTCCTCCTTCAGTGCTCCTCTCGGGATACCGGACATCCCGGAGCTCCTCCAGCCAGAGTATGAGCTCATTCCCAACTGCGTTGCCTTTAATTGTTAACCTTCTGTTAAAGCAGCTTCTCAGGCGAACGTTAACTCTTAGATTCGTGCGGTGGGTCTGGGAAGAATCCAACATATGCCTCATATCAGATCATTAGCTCTTCCAGCCCTACTTATTACAATACACGTATGGCATCATACAACAAAAGGCCAATTCTGGAGGCACTCCGACATCAAACGCTGTCAGGACTTGAGTTATCGTGCTCCAAATCTGGCCGGCATGGAGCAGACAGAAACGAGGATGGACCTGGTGGAGCAAATCTGCAGCGAGTTACTCCGGCCGTGTGTTAGCGAAGCTCTGAGTCGGGGATGATGGGAGACGAAGAACAGGCGTCCTCTGCGGACGGCTCTCTCCATGACAGGACCCAAACTCTGGGCCGCAGTGTAATGGATGAGAATCTTTCCCCAGCCACTTCAAAGGCTCTAATAGGTCACTGATAACACTGTTCTACAGCATTTTTGGGTTTCACATTGAGCCCTCCCTCCAGCAGGCACCGTGCCAGCGCTCTGCAGCCAGCCATACACATACATGAGCACCACGCTTTCTAATGCACCGAATACTCAAGTCACATTACTTTATCCGTGTCTTTAAATGTTCTCAGATTGACGAGTTTTCAAGCAAAAACAGGTTTAACAAACGGATTTCTCTGTACATCTAATAATATACACTGATGAATCATTAACTACAGAAGAGACGTCACAGATTTGTGGTTTAATGTGTAATGGTAACAAGTCCATGGAAAAATTTCTTTTTTATTTTTTTTTTATTTTATTTTATTTTATTTTTTTTTTAGCTTTTTAAAATGTTTATAGTATACTGTCATCAAAGGCCCAGTTTGAAGCTAAATGCAGACGTTTAAACACACGGACTATGGATGAAAACTGCTGTGGTCTTTTTCAAATGCATCGATCTGATGAAGTCTACATAATATTCATGTAGTTCACTAATGATTGTATTTTATGACATTTCACAATTCTGGCTTATTAAAACTCCCATTCATTTACATTTCTATTTAGGCATTGAGAAGACCCTTTACTCAAAAAAAGTAAAATGTGCTTACAAATGAGGACAACAGAAACCATCAAAACACTAAATGAGCCATAATCTGCAAGTGCAGCAAGTCTCGGTTAACCTGAACAATGTACTGGAATATGAAAGTGATTTAGTGTTAAACAATGTAAGATGGTAAGAGTTCAAATCGGTGTCTGCTCATCAGTGGTTTTTGATGGAAGGGTATATTTGTAAAAACATTTTTAAATTTGATTCAATTCTGAGAGAAAAAGGCAGAAGTTAGGGATATAAACCCGTGATTCTGAGCCGAGGGAAAGTTGCTTTTCCTTATTAGAATTGAGAGCGACGTCTCCGGGTTCCGTATGTAAGCCCAGTTCCTTGAAGGAACTCGAACTACATCGAAACGCTATGGGAACGCCTCCAGCGTGACTTCAGAAATGAATGAATGAATGTCTCGTTCCTTCAAGGAACCAAGGTTACATACATAACCCGGAAACGCAGGCAGACCCTTCCTAGGAGGGCCGAAACAGACCAGCAGCTGGTCCAACCTCCTCCACAGGGCAGCTCAGTGGATGTGAGAGCCCAGTGCTCGCAGCCTCTGCAACACGATCAGCTGTGGTGCTTCTGTAGGGACCTTAGGGACTTATCACATGGGACTGGTCTGCAGCAGATTAAGTTCGTGTTCCTGATCATTTTCTGCTCCAGATAGGCTCCGCCCCCAAAAAGTCATCAGTGTTTACAGTGAATTACACTGAATGAATCTGTAAGACCAACATGTTGACTTTAATTCAACCAAGGATTAGCAACTACTTGTTTTTTGGAGAGAGTTGATCAAGAGAGTGTGGCACGTCTCTGATGAATTATTCCAGCTGGGTTAAGGGGCTACGTTTAATTCATGCTAATGCATTTGCGCTGTACTTGTATGAAAAGCTGTGTGTCGGAGGAGTGTGAGGGTGATGGAGACGACATCCTCACACCCCTGTTCACATCCAGCAGCCCTGTCCCAAAGTGATTACATGCAGCTCGCTTCAATTTTAATGACAAACATGTCCCACCACAGAAGGGTAGTGCAGCCTTTTACTCGTCCCAGGAACGTGACGAATGACCCCGAAGCTGTGGCTTCAGACCAAGCAACATCATGGGTGTAATTGTGCTTTTTCATGTATTAAAATTCTCCTTTGTTTCAAAAAGTGATTTAAAAGTAAAAAGTTTAACTCGTAAATGAGACTCTGATGATCCTAGAACGCATTTGTTACACGTTCTGCTGTTTGCAGAGACTCTTGTTGGCACTCTACAAACAAACTAAATGTACTGAATAAAGGCTTTTTGATGAATAATGTGTTAGATGAAGAGTATAAAGTATTTGGCTATAATTATGAGTTAGCAGACAGTTCATTTATGAGTTGCAGTTTTTGTAATGTAAAGTTCTGATGGTTCTTGGCAGCTGTGTTTCTGATGAAATGAGTTCATGAAGCAATGAAAACTGCTTTAGAGAAAACACCTACTTTTAGAAGTCAGTCGTAACAGTGTTGCAGATTATATTCAGTTTTGAAACCATAATCATTTCGAATCTCAATATGCATTTCTTCTTAGAAAGAAGACCTTAAGATTAAATACATGCATGTGTAGATTTTATATAAATGTGTGTGTGTGTGTGTGTGTGTGTGTGTGTGTGTGTATAAAACAATGTATGAAGACATGGGGGTGAAAACGAAACACAAGTATCTTCTGTAGCTTCTCAAAGGCAGTACTAAATGGAAAAAATATATTAAAGACAAAGTAAGAAAAATGTACACATCTTCATTATGATCAAAAGTTTTCACCCCCACATCTTAAAGGAATAGTTCCCCAAAAATTAAATTCTGTCGTCATTTACTCACCCAGGAGTAGTTCCAAACCTGTATGAATGTCTTTTTTCTGCCGAACACAAAGGAAGATATTGTGAAGAAAGTGTGTAACCAGACTGTTTTGGTCACCATTGACCTCCATAGTGGGAATAAAAATACTATGGTGACCAAAAACAGCCTGGTTACAAACATTGTGTTCATCAGAACAAAGAAATTGTATTGGATTGGAACCACTCCGAGTTTCATTTCATTAAATGTTGTAACAATGATAATTTCAATCATTATGTATCGGTGTGGTTGTTTTTTTTTGTTTAGTTTTTTTCTTAAAGAAGATTTTAGAGTAGTGTAGAAACATATATATATATATATATACACACACACACACGCTCAGAGACATGAATAAATGAGGCTTTCATCGGAAACCATTCGACATTTTTCCAATAACAGCACTGAAAAGGAATAACTTATTTAGGGACAGCTAGACTCTGCTGAGTGTAAACAGGTCTGGTAGTGACACGTTTTATGATGTTTCTGCTGCAGGTCGTATGGATGCAGAGATGTGTGGCCCTTTACCGTTGCCCTTTAATTGGGCGTGATTTTAGCAGGACTATGAACATGCTTTTGTTACCGGAATCTCTGGCCGGTTTCCAGAGCGGCTGTGTCAATACCAGAGGCGGAAATCAAATCTCTGGCACGCTCGCTCGCACACAGGACGTTGTGTTATGTTGGTGACAGCGAGTACACACAGTTCATATAAGACTTTGCTGTACAAATTTGAGAAAACAGTGGCACTGCGTTTAAGATGGTTGACCCGGAGTGTTCTACAGTAAATAACCTCTCTGGTAAATAAGTATTGACGTTTGGTTGAATGGCATGTATTTAAACGGGTGTAACAGTAGAGATCTTTTAATTAGGCTTGTCATTTTAGTGCAGTTTATATATTACCATTGAAACAAATCAAGCTTTCAGGACAGATTTGTTGACAATTTTTGTAACCTCTGTATTTCTGCTTTAAGTGCCACCTACTGTCAGACACTGACTTTGCATTACATTCCTCCTGAATCAGTGCGGGGAGTAACACGAGTTCTCTAGTAACTAGTAAAATAACACGTTACTTTTGAATTTTACAATAATAGAACTGAGACAGTCACTTTGTTGTCTTGTTTACTGACTGACAGAGAAATCAGAAACACAGAGGCATGTGAACCTACATTAATAATTCATCTCACAGATTTAGTATTCATCAGAATTAATTAAAATAAACTCCGATTATGACTCAAACCTGCAAAAATGTAATGACACAAATGTATCTAATCCATTTTATTAACCAGTGTCTGTGCTGCTGATCTTTGATGATCCAGTTCAACCATACTTACAAGCAAAAATGAACTAACCATTGTGCTTCATTGTTTTGTTTTTTTGTTTTGCTGAAGAGTATTGAACTTTTCTTTAGTCTGAGGTTTATTTGTGACATTATTTGGTCTGAAATGGTTTTTACATTTGCTATAAATAGAACTTCTGATATTAAACCTTCAGATGTTGTCTTGGAGAGTCTATTCAGTGTTTTAATCACCTAGCTGAATGCCTTTTTGCTTTTTTCCCAATAATTATTGATGCATGCTGTTAATTGCAGCTAATCTGATTAATCAGCGTGTCAGGTGATCAGCTCGATTAAGATTTATTAAGACTCTGTTTACTGGATTGACATCCGCAGCTTTAACTTTTAGTGGATAGAGTTACAGTAGAGACCTGTGGTTTGAACTGACCCGCCGCTGGAGGGAGTCTGTCCATCAGTGTCCTCGTGTCCACCGGCTGACCGCACGGATTAGACTGAATCTGCCCTTTGTGTCCAGGAGAGGGACGGAGCCTCGTTGGTGGGGGGCTCGGGAGAGGATTCTTGTCCAAACATTCTGCACGCGGATTTGTATTCATTGCACCCCTGCTGCTATTGATATCATTACGCAGGGCCCTCCAGCTGAGAGGAGGGGCCCCGCTTGAGCGGAGGGGAGGTCACCGAGACGGCGGCCCTAATGAGAGCTGACACTGGCTCCAGGTCGACCGAGCATCTACCGGAATTCTATCGGAGCCGCACTTTCCCAGTCAGCGCATTAGATCAAAGATCATTACCTGCTAATCAAAACACATGAGCGTGAGGCGGCCTGTTTCTGCAGAGCACAATTACACCCGTTCCACCGCACACACTCGCTCTACATCCAAGCGTTCCACCAGAAACATCTTTGATCTTATTCCATTTACATTTGACAGAACGCAGAATGTCCTGAAATTTGTCCAACGTTTGGATTTGATAGAAGTATAGGTTCATATTCTATTGTGATATGGACTAGTATCTGTAAATATCGGGCAGCAAAAAGACAATTTCAATATGAATCGTCCATATTCTCTGTCTCTGTGAATGAATGAACGCTCATATGCTGAAGAGCGCGACACTTTAAATAAAAGATTAATTAAATGAATGTTTTATGCTGTCAATTGATAACCAGAATGAATGAAATTAATTATTGGAAAAATTAATGTTAATCATTTAATTTGTTTTATTTATATAATTAGACAGAATTTGACAACAATAAACAGGTGGAACGCAATTAAACTGTAAACTAAAATGAGGAAAAAATGGAATCCAGAAAATAAATGAATGGGGGGAAAAATGGAATTTCGGAAAGAATAAAGCACGTTATCAGTTGATGTGGAAATCAAAGCCATGGCATTAGCATGTTTGAGCTTCACGAGTGATTCATATCATAGTGATTCGTATAGTGACGTTAGGGATCGGGGGTTCTGATCAAGTCAGATTCATGGATTATTGAAAGCTTGTCTAGAAATCCACCAGAGCAGATGAATGAAGCTGTGCTAGCAGGATGGAGGTCGGGTGTAGTGATGATGTAATCAGAGGCGGGTGTAGTTCTGTGTGTGGTGCACTCTGTGTGAACTTGCCCTGAGCTGCTGATCTGAGATCTCCAGCTAAACCCTCAGCTCATCTGTGTCCGTGAGACGTCAGGAGCGGCGCTGACCTCAGATCTGCTTCAGAGGGGGCCCTCGCTCCTGACGGGGGCCTGGGGCTTGAGCTCTGGCCTAATAACCTCAGCTCAAATCCTATTTTGCCCGTGCTATTGTTGCTTCATTAGGTCACATCTTGCATCTGAGAGACTTGGAGATTCACGAGGGATTTGTGAGACTGCGGATAGATGGCCTCTTTTATCTTAAAGCCCCGTGCAGACAGCAGCGGTCTGACGTCTCTCTTCATAATTTCTGACTGAGGAAACACCAGAGGAGTGGCACGGCTATCCGTAGAAGGCTAACTAGAATTGTCTACCTTGCCGTTTTTATTGAGTGCTCCGTGCCTTGGTTACGTTTGTTCTGAAATGTGTTCTTGGATCTCAGGGTGATGCTCTTGAAGATGGCAGCGAGGAGGGACAGAGATGGGTCGAGAGAGAGAGTGATGGCGAAGAGGAGCGGGAGCAGAGGGTCCATTGCCCATTAATCGTTTGTTTGAGTTTCTGCTCCGGTGACCATGTTATGTCTCCATTAGCAGGGGTTTGTTCCTCCTTCTGCCCGCCTCTTGGCAGCAGGGGGCTCTCACACATCCCCTTCGACTGCTCACTGCTGTCTGGTGCCATGCAGACTGTCTGACGAGTGTGTGTGTGTGTGTGTGTGTGTGGGAAGAGGGTGGAGATTAATGACATGAGGAAGGCAGTGAGCATGAGATGAAGGCTAGCGCTCTTGTTAATCCGTGTTGACCCAAATGCTGTATAAGAGTTATCACTACTATCATTTTAAACTACTACTAAACTTTAACACGTAGTATATCATTTAACTGGTGTCTTCTGGAGATTGTTTTGGGTTACTTTAACTACTGCTACTTTTATGGACAGTTGGGCTGCACTTTATTTAGATATTCTCATGTCAACTAACTCTCATTCATTTGCAACTTCATGTCTCCTGGGGCTGCGTAATTCATAGTTGTTGAGTATGTTGAGTATGAAATTGTTGTTGCGATTATTAATTATAATTACTACATTATTAATAATGTTTATACCATTGTTTGAAGCAACTGCATGCCATATTTTTACCTGAACATAAACAAGCTGATGACGCTTAAACGGAAAAACCTTTGTTATATTATTAAGCCTCAAATGTCAATTATACATTGGATTGGTTTATTCTTTACAAAACAAAACTATGAATGGTATTATAATGTTATACTAAAACTAAAATTCTAACAATGGGGAAACCCTTAAGATAACCTGTAGAAAGGATAAAAAAACACATCTTAACATGGACTTTGAACGATTACGTAATTGTGGCATCTGTAACTGTAATTGTGATGCAGCCCTAATGTGTTTTAAATAGACTAGTTAGGGTAGGTTTAGGGTTAGTAGAATAGGTTTCTGATAGTCAGTATGTAGTATGTTCTGGACTCATCAAAATAAGGGTTAGAAGATCTTAAGCAGATGCTCTGCTAATACTCTAATGACTGCTAGTTGACATGTAAGTACAAAGTTACTTACTAAAATGTCAAAGTGGACTATCGAAATAAAGCGTTTATTGTGGATTTATTTTAGGGATTTTATGTTTCAGTTTAATTTATTAAAATACAAAAAAAATTAATTACAGCAAAGTGCTTGTTTAAAATGATGTTGATATAAAGAAAGAGCTAAATCATATTTTAGCACTTATTTTCTGAAGGTGATTTATAGCGTTTTTGACATCTCAGTTGTGGTGTAGTTTGTTTGTTAATTGCAATTAAAATGTATTGTAGTTTGTATTAAATTAGTAGGACTTCAGTACATCTTTATATTTAATTTAACAACTTCTTCTGTTGTCTTTTAAAATTTCGGACTGCTGAATGTGTTGATATTTGTGGAAACTAAAATGTCATTTCTTTTGAAAATTGTCACATTTAAATATGTTTGTTACTACAGTTGCAATTTAGTTTTAAATGTATTAACTTGGATAACACACTACAGTGCAACACACACACACACACACACACACACCAAAACAATATTCTTTAAAATACCATTAAAGCAAGGAATTAAAATCTCATTTTCTCATTTAAAATTTCATTATTAATATGTATATAGTTGGCAAGTAATTTGTGATATTTGAAATATTCTACAAGTGCACCTTCTTTGTGATGAGGGATGTGATGCATGAAGGTAAAGTCACTTTTTAACAGAATATTTTGTAGTCAACTGTGGGACAACGCTAGCTATAAAATTAGCTTGAACAAAACAAAATAGTTTTCCAAAGTGGTTAAAATGGTTTAATTGCAGAATATTTTATGGTTTAGGATATGTTGGAAACCATGTTTGTTCATGGGTTCAGAATTGTCCTGTGATCATGTGCTGCATGTCCACCATCAGAAGACAATCTGGAGAGCTCAGCTCCTGAAGAGAGACACTTGTGTAAATAAATCAGCAGGTTCTTCCACACAGCCAAGACACTCGAGTCTTCAGGAACCTTCACAATTGTGTCTCATGAAAGGAATTTTGGTCAGACAAATTCCAAGCGTGGCAGCAGGATAAGGCCGTGGAAAGATCCCTTTTATCTCTGCAGCACTTTTGCCTTTTGTTGATGATACACTGACCTTCCTCATCGATCTCCAGCGGTCTAAGCTCCTGTTCGCTCTGATAATGAGACTCTCCTGATAATGAGGCAAACTAATTGCCCCGCCTGTGTGTTGTAGCTGTTCAACCATTAATGGCATCTGACCCGCATTGTCTGGACACATCTTGATTTCATTGCCGTCTCTTCCTTCCAGTGGCCTGTCACATGGACTCTAGTTCTTCTGGAATGATCTACCTCGTCTTTCAATGTGACATATGACTGTATAGTGCACCCAAGTTGGCCAATTAGCCCCATAACACTAATCAGTTGTCTCAAATACTAATACTAATAATTACTCCTGTGTGAGGCTAAAATCTAAAGATTTTGGTAGGACTGAATTTCTATTTAATATGATTACTAATTATAATGCTTACATTTACTCAGATTAATCACAAAAAAACATCAGAAAATGAGCAAAGAACATTTACATTCCCAAAGAACATAATCCTCACTGACTTCAGTCTAGCAAGAGTTTGATGTTTAAAAAACACTCATCTATCTCCACTGTTTGTGTTTAGTTTCCATGTGTCAAAGTGTATCCTGTTTTGCTTTACTCATTAAACTTTATTCGTCTGCAAGATCCGTGCCTCTGTGTGCTACCTGCTTGAGAGCAACCGTGATAACTTGATTGTGTTTAATGAGAGAATGTGCGAGAGCTGAATTCAATGCAATGAACAACAAAACCCCCGGAGCTTCAGTGATGACTCCTCTGAATGCCTCTGATTGGCCATTGTGTTTATAAACTCCACAAAATCATCTGTGATTTGTTATAATTCACAACACTCTAAAAACATGGAAGAAAAATGAAACGAATAATAATTACAGGAACACTTTATTTTACAATTACACCTATTAGTTGTTTATTAGTATGCATATTGCTAGAATATTAGTGCTAATTAATGCCTTATTCTACATGACCTTACTCTATATCCCTAACCTACCCAACACCTAAACTTAACAACTACCACATTAACTAATAATAAGCAGCAAATTAAGGATGTATTGAGGGCAAAGTCATAGTTAGTAGTTAACAAGTAATTGTGTTACCATTATTATGTCGTTGCAAAGCGCATTTCCATTACAGATTTGCACAAGTATTGTGAAATGAAATTCCATTAAACAACATTATGCGGCTAAAATGTAACCTTTTGCCTCTCGCGATAAGACTTGACTTGACAGATTTTTTTATATCTTTACAGGAGCAGCACGGAGAGGTACTTCAGAAGCGTGTGTGGTGAGGCTGAAATCAACACATCAACCGAGAGACCGCAGACAGCTTCAGTGTCTGTATCAGAGCCGGACTGACCGCAGACGTGTGCAGTTTAAACTGTCCAAGCATTAATTGCAGGAAAAGCCCTTTAACCTCGAGAACGAACAGGTATTAAGTGTTTCTTGGAGGTTATAAAACATTGAGGAATCATCATATGACTTTACATATGCCATGTGACCTGGAAATGCGAAAAAAACCTTTCCATTGGAGTTTTGTGAAATACTCCTTTTTTGAATTGCCTGAAAAGTCACCTCATGTGAGCGTAATCACTTTTTTGTGATATGGGAGTTTTGCATATTTACTCATTTCCATTGGGTGCATTTTCAATTTGCAATTGCAATTTGTGCTATTTGAAGGACAACGGAAATGCGGCTGCAGTCATGTGTTTTGCATGTTAATCAGGCTCTAGATTTAAGTATTTTGTCTTCAAGACCTTTAATTCCTCTGTTAGGAGTTTGTAGAATCAACACGAGAGTAACTCCTCAGGACATGCTCCAGTGGAACTTGAATGGGACATGCATGCATCTGCCATTGTTAATAAAAGCTGTCTTGTATATTGATTTCCGATGTACTGCTGGCTTCTGGGTCCCTGTGCTTGAGTGCCCTCATCCACACCACCTCGCTGTAGAGCTGTACCTCAAGCTCTGGGACTGGATCCAGTGAAGCAGGATCTCCAGCCTAAGTGAAAGTGGTCCTGGGACACATGTCCATCCGTCTCAGACTATTGTCTCTGTTAAATAAGCGCAGGCTCTCGTGGCTGTCTCCTCACACTGTTGGGATGACAGTCTCTGTCTTACTCCAGAGGGTTAGTTAAAGTGCCACCAGCTCTCTGGAGACGTCCCTGTCTTCTGCGTGTCCCAGCACAGGATCAATACTCCGCTGGAGTGGAACTATCACTGCTTGGTGTGAGACTCCATTTTTCACCTTGTCATGCTGAAACTCAGCTAATGTTTTTCCATGTTTTGTGCCCTGGATTGATATCTGTTGCACACGGGGCAGACTTTTAGGTGCTTTGACTCTCTTGCACCTGTTGTGAACCCACTTCAGCTGAACAGTTGTTCTTCTGACTTTTTGCGATGGGGCAGTGCCATATTTATATTACTGTAATGCTGAGACGGTCTCGAAGTAAAGAATCTAGTAAAAACATACATACATTGAGAGGATGCTGTTTAGAATGTAGTTAGAATAAGTCAAAATTAAAAAAGGGGGAAACGTGTGTCTGTACTGTATAAAAATGTATTATATATTACGTATATAAGAAAATAATTCATATTTCTATATTACATTTATTTAAAGTAAATACTTTTATTTATGCATACGTGGATATGTGTGTGTGTGTGTGTGTGTGTGTGTGTGCATGCATGCATGTATTTTTTTTATTAGTATTGTTTTCATTGTTGTTTCATTGTGTGCTAAAACACTAAAGCAAACTAAAGTAATAATAATAATAAATATGCACAGAACACGCGCCTTTAAACAAAACGCATTATTATTATTATTATTATTATTATTATTATTATTATACATTTTAGAATGGTGGTATTACCTTTTAAATGATGGGCTAGGGTCAGGATTTCACATGTGAAGATAACTGTGAGGCTGGAGACCAAAATAGTGTTGGTCAGATCCTGAAGTTGATGCAAATGCTGAAGATAAGTCTGACATGATGCAGATGTTGTTATTTTTGCCCTGAGGATCTACTTACTGTCCATCGAGTCAGATAACAAAGACGGTCTAAGAGCTGCTGGTAGTTGCATCTATCCCACCACTGTCATATTTCAGGCGGCGTTCATCAACGCAGAAGCTGCTTTAAGTACTTGTTAAGTGTGTTGTATGAGATACACAGAAGCATCGCCCTGGTGATCGGAGCCTTCAGGACCTAGAGAGAGACGTGGGAGCAGAATAGAAGTTGTTATGCACCACTTAGGCACTTTGATCACAGGAGTATAAACGACTCTCTCTACACAAGAGGCTGTGTGTATATTCCTATGAGAGCCAGTGTTATGATGAACGTGTTCACGGCTTCACCAGACTTTCCCTCGGCTGAGAGAGAACTGATGCTCTTGATTTGTGATGCCTGAGATTTATTTGCACTCTGCAGGACGGCACAAGTGAATGAAACGGGTTCATTTCTAGGACTTAATCGTAAGAGTCTCATGAAGAAATTGAAAAATGTGAAGCGTATTAGTGCAGAGATACTTAATAAACAATCTGTGACATGAAGTCAAACAAATGTGCTCGTACAAATATCCCCAAGCAAGGCACTGGCCAACAGAGCATTTAATGTCGCCTTTTCTTATCTAAAAATAACAGCATCGCTGCCTCTTACACACATCAAAGTTCTTCTCGATGTGCACACGAGGCTGATCCTCATAGGCAGACTAAACCAACAGAACGGCTTTTTCAAACATTAGTGCTGACCAACCACCTGTGCTTTCATCAATCTCAGACGTTGAGAGATAAGCGTGTGATTGTATATACCATCCCAGAAGAGATGGGCTCTTTGTAGAAATGACATGTGGAAGAAAAGCTTCTCTTATGTCTGTTGGACTTTTCTTTAGTTATTTATTTATTTGTGTTTGTCAACCAGGTACATAATTACAAACTAAAAAATACATACATCCTATCATTTTTTTTTTTTTCAATCACAAATAAAGCACCCCTTTAACTGATCATAAAATTCATTTAAATGAAAATGTTATTCTGAAGTAGACCTCCTCTACACCTGACCAGGTGATGGTGTGAGTTTCTGAAGGAAGCTGGGAGTTGGAGACAAAAGGCAGAAATTAAAAAAAGTTGATTTTTTTTGTATTTGCTCCTCTTATGGAGCAGCATGATATATTGCATGCGATAGTCACGTAAAAGTCAGAAAAGCTTATTCTAGGATTAAAAATAACTCTGCGTTACCTGTTTTCAGATGGAGTGGTATTGAATACACTCGTGTAGCTTGTCAGTGAAGTACAGCTCTGTGTATTAATCACTGCTCCGTCTGAAAACAGGTGATGGAGAGTTCTTTTTAATCACATGCAGCACTACCCTATTATAGATTTTGTTTGTGATATTTTGGTGCTAGAAGTCCCAAGTTGACATACATACATTGACAGACAAGATCACAAAAAGCTTTTATTGTCTTATAATATGCATTTATTTTTCACTTTAAATGGAGGACTTCTAACAGGGAAGAGCAAGCTTTGGTTGAAGGCTTTTAATGCGTTGACACTGAATGGCTGGTGGAAGTGTCTCAAACCTCCTCATGGTGTCATAAACCAGGAGTTTCATAGCGACTGATAACTGGACTCCACCTGTTAACAATCCAGGTTTTTCATTTAAATGTGAAATTCTGTGTCACTCACAGACAGTAATCCTTAAGATATCAGATAATGACCTTCTTATGACATTACAAGGTGAGTTTGGGTGAAATGCTCAACTGCTAGATCACAATCAGCCTGTGATGCATGATATTATCGTGCTAATTTATTTCATTATTCACTCATTTAGTTTGACTGCTCAACTCCAGTCTAAGCAGCCTAATGTTTTTAATATGACTGAATTTGTATTCAACATGATAATTTAACAGAAACATTATAAGTAACTGACTTCAGTCTCGAGAGAGTTCATGCAAAACCTCCTGTGATCAGTGAAGCTATGAATAACTCTCTTATACTTACATTGCATGTTCATGAATCGTGTAATTCGTTGAAATGCAGGCAAAGAAATCTGATTGAGCAAAAAAGCCCTAATATTAATAATCCTAATAATTATAATAGTCTTATTGCTGTCATCAGTGGCATCAGGTGATTCCTCTGACTGTGGTTGATACTGGATACTATCGTCTATCAGCACAGCTCTAATCATTACGTCAAGCAGCGATCGTGACGTCACTCATGCTCGTAAACTTTGGGCTTAGCTCTGAAATGTTTGTGACACAGATCTAGAACTGTGTGTGTGTGAGGCTGATCTCTGACGCGTCTTCATTCCAGCTCCGCAGTACACTTCATCAAACGCTGCGTTACCCTCCGAGGGGTTAAGAGGGAAAGCAGCCCTTAAAGAGAACGCTGCTTAACCCTGACCCGTGTGTGTGTGTGCGTGTGTGTGACCCCAGCGCCACTTCACAGAGTGTTTACATTCTAGCGAGAGGTCTTTATCTTCCCAAAGCCTGGATCTCTTGCCCCAAGTTTACACAGTATGACACACACACACACACACACACTCTCTCTCTCTTCATATAAGCCTCCCATGGAGACCGCAGAGAGAGGAGAAAGCTGTCACAATCTCATCTGTCTTGACTGCAGCAGAGGCCAAGTTCCCTTTCTACAACCAACAGACCTGTTTGTGTGGAGATACTAGACAGAGTGTGTAGATATGGTATAGTTACTGAAACGATGCTTTTTCTTTGCATTCATATCTGACCCTGAACCAGTCATAAGGCTCAATAATTATAGTTATATTAACATTATCTATATAATCTCTCCACTCATGTCTATACAATATTTGTCAGAGATATTAGAAAACTATTAGAAACTATTAGAAAATCTAGGATCTGAAAAAAAATCTAAATATTGAGTAAATCTAAAGTTCTTAGCAATGAATATTATTAGTTGAAAAATAAGTGTTGTGATAAGGGATTTAAAAAATGTCTTCATGAAACACGATCTTTCCATAATTTCCTAATCGTTGTCATAGAAGAAAAATTACTATTGTTTTCCCCATACAGTGTATTTCTACAAATACAGCTGTGCTCCAGAGACACGGATCAAACATAGTTGGGGAAGACCTTTAACAAAACCATACGGATATAGAATTATTCCTAGTGGTCCATTTGCGAAGCTGTTTGAAGAGTGTGCTAGAAGACAGTCTCAGTGATGAAGAAGAGTCTTCAGAATAGAACTGAAAGGCCTGGAGATGTTTCATAAGCTCTGAGAAGAACATAAATGGAGGGAGCAGTCCTGTGATTGGCAGACGCCTGCTGACCCTCTTCGCTGTCGTCCAATCAGTGACGAGCTGCTCTGCGATCCATCATCGCTTGGGTTCGGTCATCACTTTCAACTTTCAGATGATACTTGAAATAAGACTTTGATGGTTGTTCATTTTAAATGGCTGATATAACAGATTATATAATGTCTTTATCAGTTGATTATCAGTAATGTAAACCAAACATCAGGGCTTTTGTTATGAACTGTAAGTCCGTTTAGATGAGTGAGTGCTTACAAACGTTATCTCGGCTTTAGTTCAGTGTCGTTCTTGTCTTGATATAGAATTCAAATTGTGTAGGAACTGCTTTATTGGATTTTAGTTAGACTGTCACACAGTGTGTTTTTACATTTGATCCTGTAAAAGTGAACTCACTTGCTCCGGTTGAATGTGTAAAGAGACAAGAGTTTGTAAATGTCTAATGAACTTGAAGCATTAGTTCACTCAGAAGTGTAAATCCTGTCAACATTTACTCACCATCAAGTTCCTCCAAACTTGTATGAGTTTATTTCTTTAGTTGAGAATAAAACAAGATATTTAGAAAAATGTGGTTTACGGTAGCCATTGATGTTTAATGATTCATGTTTCCTGCTCAACAGAATAAAGAAAACCCTACAGACAAATGTTTATTTTTCATAAACTACCACTTTAATGGCTGTTCATAAATAGGGAACATTTAAGACACAATGTAACCGATGTAGCGACATCTCTTCTTCTGTTTTGTGACAGATATAGTAGTGTAACACATTGTAAAGTAGAGAGTAGCCATGGAGAACACTCGGACCATTCCCGGTGCATTGTGGACGTGGGATAAATGTTTTAACCAGACGTAAAGAGAAAAGGTCCTCAGGTCATAATAATTCAATTTAATTCACTAAAAAGCACTCACTTGGTGGTATGATCATCTTAAATTCTGAAACAAAGTCTTATGGGTGGTTTAATCAGAAATTCTCGGTAGACATGATCCAGTGTTTATCCAGTTCTTTCCTGGCATCAATGGAACCTTTGCATAGCACACAAAAGCTTAATCAGATTATTAAAATGTTCCTCTCACAAAGCATAGTTCTTTTAAGTACTGTTCATGTAAAGGTTCTGAGGGGATCCAGAACCCTGTTGGAACCTTTATTTTATTAGAAATAATAGTGTATTATATTTTATATTAGTGTATTCTACTTCATTGCACCAACCTGGCAACCGCTCTCTCTCCACTGTGGAAAAAAAATCTGAAAACACTGTTGATCTTGTTTAGTGATCTGTACAGTGAGCTATTCTGCTCGAAGAAAAGTGTATCAGCTGGGCTGTGTTCATTCCCGAGGCCTCTGGGCTGTGTTCTGCTACTAAACCTGCCAGCAAACCGTCTCTGATGAACTGCAGTAAATCCAAATGTCTGTGAGTGAATGCAGTGTGTCGCATTAAATATGTCTGAGTTTGGCCAAGTATACGCTTCTTTTTGTTTTATAGAAAAACATGGTAATCTGGAAATGTTTGTAAAGAAGCTATGATTCAAGCATTTTGTTTTTCACTACTTTCATTAATGTAGATTGTGTTCATTAACTAACCAGAGGATTGTGAAGATGATTTCTTAGATTTTACTACACTACACCAAGAGCACTAAAATATCAAGATATGTGAAGCAAACAATGTAGAATAGTGTACATAATGTTTACATAACATAGTTATTACCCACTTATTCTAACTACCAGTTTATTACACTTACAGTTATTATTAACTGGTTACCCTTAGCGTTGATAGTCCAGATTAGACATTGCACTTTGCAGTTACATGCCAACTATCTCTGATTACTGCAATGACTGCTAGTTTACATGTGGTTGTGAAGTAAGTTACTTACGTTTCCAATCCTGCTCCTACCTTAGTTAAAATCAAGGTAAATGTGTGTTTTCTGTATCATGCTTATTTCATGATAACTGCAGTCTTCCTGTCCATTATCCTGCTTATTACACGGCTACTTGCCACATAAAGAAAAAAACTGGACATGAATATGAATTTAAAACACATTATTGGCATATTTGTTTTAAATTAACGTTTTCATCCTTCCGCGAAACAATATAGTACCACGTGACTAACATTCAAACGTTAGTAAGAAGATTTATAACATCTACATATGAATAATATTAATTATTAATATGAAAATTTGTCCATTGTTAATTGTGGTTGTCCAGTGATGGTGCCAAACGGTAATCTTTGTTGGCGCTGAGGGATGTTAAACATACAAGTAGTACCGGCTGTGCGTTATTACTCTGGAGCGGTTATTATTTGAAAAGAACCAACCTGCAAATCTCTGAACTGACCAATCAGAATCAAGCATTCCAGAGAGCCGCGTAATAAAGAAAAATAAAGTTCATTTTCTAAAACCACCACATTGGGCAATAAAAAGATTAGTCCTTCTCTGGTAATATACATTTGCTTTTATATGTATTCATTTGTAATTTTGGTAACACTTTATTTTAAGGTGTCCATAATACAGACAGCTACTGTTTCACACGTTACAGACCGAGCCTGTTACAAAGATACTTATGTAACCAGACGATTGTCACATATGTGCTGCAGACTTTATACAACATAATTATAAATTCAAGTACACAGACATAAGTGACCTAAAATAAAGTATATCAAGATTGTACTTAAGTGTAAGTATCAGTGTAACAGACTCGGTCTGTAACATGTGTAAAAGTAGCTGTCTTTATCTAACAGTATCATTACAAACAGGCTGTTTCATAACTTTGTTGCATGATAAGTACATTTCATTTAAGTAGAATGGCTCCTCCTAAGTACCTAATTAGGTAATGTATTATGACACCTTAAAATAAAGTGTTACGGTAATTTTTGCTGTAGTTTGAAATCATGCATGCAGTCTATCTTTAGATTTTTTTTATTTTAATGCCAGTGCAGAAAAGTGGCAGCATGCACTTTCTGGAGTCCAGAGGGCATAAAACACACAATGACAACAGCGAGACGTTAAACCTTATGGATGGAGAGGGCAGACCTGCAGCGAGATATTGAGTGTTGGCATCCTAGAGAGAGGCTCTCGCTGCGGCGGGTCTGTGTGACAGCGGCAGGTCGTGACTCCGTCTGTAGCGGGAGCTGCTTTTATTGATAACATCAAGTCACACATCGGCCTCTTCTGAGGTTCCTTGCTGTCTCGCTCGGCGTGCTGTGGCAGGGGCCCGTGTGTTTAGACGGCCCAGAGACGCTCATTCCCACCAGAGGAAGAGGCTTCCAGACCCCTGCATTTAGGAAGATCGATACTCCTCAAAGAACAGCTGGCCGAGTGTCGAGGGATAGGCCTGTATTGATTTCAGACCGCTGTTAATACAGTGAGCAGATAGCCTTGCTTAGCACCCTGATTTTTTTTTTTACCTGCAGGTCTTTTCCGAAAATAAAGTGATTTCTGGGATACATCTCCTGTAAGAACGGCTGAGAATTACATGAGAATTAAAACAGTAAAAATAGACTGAAGCTCTAAATGGCCATGTGTTCATACGGCCAAAATGCTAGCCATGTTTCCATTACAGATTTGCACAAAACGTGGTGATATTTGAAAAATCTCTTATGCTGGTCTGCAAAGGACCAACATAACCCAGCTTAAACCAGCATCAACATACCTAACCCAGCATATGCTGTTTTTTTTTTTTACAGGGAAGGGACAATTCTGCTTTTCTCATTATCTTCAGTTTCTATTATCCGTAAAGCTTACAAATGTAAATTGGACGAAAACCTCCCCGTCTGTGACATACAGATCTATTTCCACTGACAGACTTGAATGTACTGACAACACAGACCTTGTCCAAACCATTGGTCATTAATGAAAGGCCAAACTGAACACAGAGTCAGAAGTCATCGTAATGCTGTTTCGGAGTCTCAGCGTAGTGTCATCAATCCAGTGCGACTTCAATAACCTTTGAAGGTTTTTAGCTTGACGGACACATTTACATGCTGTCAACAAATAATGAGGAAGACAGACCCTGAGACGGCACAGACCCTCTGCATAACACACTCCTGCTTTTCAAGAGGCTCAATATTTTCCATATGGAGGAAAAAATGCAGGTGAAGGAGCTGTAGCTGGGTGGAGCAGACCAGACCAGACCATCCAGTGGGACTCTTACCTTTTCCCACAGACACAGGGCTGTAGATGGAGGGAATTGGGTGCCTTATCAGTCCTAATGATTAGACAGCTGGAAGTTATTTTCCAGTCCTAGTTTCAGATTAGGCTCCCAAACCCCCACTGGACAATCCAGCCTTCCCATGACAAGGACAGATGGAGATGTTCTGACATGCATTACGATCTGATATGAGTGCATTTTACATCAATGCCATGATTTTACTCTTGGTTATCTCTGGGCCCATGATTTTAACCATGCCGTGGCTGTTCATCAGTCTCACAGGGCTGTCCTAATAAATCATTGGGCTTCATTCAGTGAGAGCATCCAGGATTGAAGTCTTGATCGATGGACTCTGTTGCTTCATTGTGATTGTGGAAGTAGGGATGAAAGCCTGAGCGAAATAAATTCTCATCTTTATCAGGACCTGATGATATTATGTAGCAGTCCTCTATTGTTTGAGATGTCTTTGTAGTAATCGAAAAACGTGGGATCACTTTCAGCTGATGAATGATCAAAACACTGACAACCAATCAGGTTATGAGCTTAAGCATTTATACGGCCAAACTTTATATTGTAATAGTGCTATTATTCCTGGTGTGAAGGGTGCTTTAACCTCTAAACTCGCCCTGTTTTGGTTTCACGTAGAGCCTCACGTGAGACAGCGCTCTGATATCTTTCGGGCTTCACGCTGTTTCTTACCCTCTCAACACTCCAGGTCCTCTGCTCCAGACCCGGTCTGGGTGCTGAAAGCCTCTGGGCTGTGAATCCAGCGCTGAACACAGATGCTATACGTCAACAGTGTGATGCATGTCTCTGCTGATACACCAGACGTCTTTACATGAACCAGAAAACGTGCTATCTGATGAAGACTCCACTTCATGTGCTCTCTCTAGCTATGTTTCCATCTGCCTGTGTTTATGCACATTTTGGGATATCGCATAAGAAACGCTGGAAGGAAATGCCTAGATGCGCATAAATGTAAAAAATGTGCATAAGCGCTCAAGTAGGATACATTTGTTTTTCTGTAAGAAAACATGCATAAGATATAATGGAAGCACTTTTACACCTTAATGCGCTTTAAAGGAATAATTCCCCAAAAATAAAAATTCTGTCGTCATTTACTCCCCCTGGAGTTTTTCCAAACCTGTATGAATTTCTTTGTTCTGCAGAACACAAAGGAAGATATTTTGAAGAAACTACCATTGACTTCCATAGTAGGAAAGTAAATACTATAGTGACCCAAAACAGCCTTGTAACAAACTTTCTTCATAATATCTTCTGTATGTAGAACTACCCGAGGATGAGTAAATATGACAGAATGTTTAAGTGAATTATTCCTTTAAAAAAGACATGGACCAATCTCAGTGCACAGCATCTAAAATACTAGTTTTGTCATTCTACAATGCTTGAGCAAAGTCTTGTCTGCTAGCCGTACAGAAATGTGGAAGTGCTGTGTTTGGTCATGATGGTGCTTCGGTCATGGAGCCAGACTCAGTGTTTGTAATGACCGCTAGAGTTTGGCCCAGGCCAGCGTTTCAAAGCAGCTTGTGGCAGACAGATTTGCCTCTCGGACCCTTCCTTTTTGAACTAGTCATCCGTCACGAGTCAGCCGCATTTCACTACATCTTAATAAAGTAATCCCCCTCTCGTTTTTTTCTCCCCTTTGGAATGCTCTTGTTCTTTCTATTTCTCTTTGCTCATTCAGGCCTCTGACAATGATTTGTTTTCTTTTCAGATTCTGGGTTGAGTAGGGCCGTAGTTTATCATTACTCCAACTTCCCTCTGTATCTTCTTGTAAATCTTTGGTTTGCTGGTGCTCTTTCCAATCCAGAATATTCACATGAACAACATCATTACTGTAAGATTTGCTTTCCAATTATATATATATACACACACACACACACACACACACACACGTAACAATAAAACATTTTTGGAAAAAGTAACCAGCAGGCAAATTATGCTTAATAAATCTTTTAAAATATGATTTATTGCACAGCCCATATGTAATCTTGTTATTTGTCGTAGACCTCAATATACACAGTCTATACTGTATAAAGCATTTTGGAAATTAGTGCATTGTTGAACTAGTCCTAACAAAAGAAAGAGCTATTGCTTTTGCATCAACTTCTGATGCCTTTCAATATCAGCTGAAACACTGGCGTTTTTTCTTTCTAACTCTTAATTCTCTTGGCTAGGATTATTAAAGTCTACAAAGGCTCATCACATAATGAATGGCTGTAACCCTCACCACTTAAACCCTGACGGCTGGTCCAGTGAACCTGCCTTTGAAAAACATAGCCTGTCTTACAACATTTTTCAGAAAGCTTCGGTATAATCCATCTTGGGTCACACATGCATGTTTGGCTGATCGGAAGATGCGTGGGGGGGCACGCTCATAAATCAGCCGTTAAGCAGTAGGGACGAGGCGGGAGGCTGCAGGGTTAATGAATTTCTCCGGCTGTTTGGGGGTTGCTCGGGGTCCTGGCGAGGGATAAGACTGGATGCGTAGGAGCAGGTTGTCCAGAGAGGCCCCATCCGTCAGATCAAAGGTGTCTGCTGGGAAGGTCACCACTTTCGGCCAAAGACCTGTCCTGAACCAGAGAGACGCAAGCGACTGGAAAACAGCAGTAAACAGCTGAGCTGAGATTCTGTACGGTATTCACCTACAAACCTCATCCGTGTTTGGAATTCAACTTTGAAACAATGTCTCATTTAGTTAACCTTAACTAGCATGAACTAATGATGAGCAATACATTTATTTTAAAGCATTTGTCGGTCACTGGGAATATTTGTTCATGTTAGTTAACAGTACTTTAGTAAATAATTGTATTTCGGGGAAATGTATATGTGTATGTTGAAATGAACATATTAATATATCTGTAGAAGTATTGTTCGTTGTTAGTTCACGTGTTTAGCTAATGTTGTATAGTGACTGATTTGTGAGAAATCAATGTTTTACTTCTAGCTGATGAAAGCTTGTGTCTGATTGTTCTGAGAAGTGTTTGAGCGGATATATTTTCTACTTTGAGGCAGCCAAATCCTACTGTTTTATGAAATAGAAAAGCATGTGTGTCATTTTTCAGATGAACAGTTTTTCATCAGCTTTTTCTCCTTTACCGTTTCAGCGATCCTCTGACTGCCACTAGAGGTCAATGGTTAACTCCATTTTGGCTCAGAATGGACTGTTTTCTCAAGAGTGACATGTTGAAGATTTAGAGAGAGGCCTTAGCGCATGGGGATGTAATTGTTGGTTAAACCCCCTTTAATCCAGTGGATTTTCTACACAACTGCTAATTTGTCATGACTATCATTAATATCTCATACAATATACAAGACATTCCTAAACCAAGCGGAATCCAAACGATGCACTCAAACAGCCTTCATCATATAGACGTGCTTTAACTCTCCTGATCACACTGTAATGTGTTTTCGTATAATAGTTGGGTTTTTTAATTGCCAGATGTTAATATGTTCTACTGACACTTTAGCGATCTCCAGCTCCATTGGATCTCTGAGAGGTCATTCCTCAAATTCAAGCAGTAATAGGCTCATGATACAGTATTGGACAGGTACAGATTTAGTTGCATTAAATAAACTCGGACTTCAAGGAAGGATCTTTCACTTTTATTTTGTTTTCTATGTACATTTCGTTGTATGTACAGCCAAGTAATTCATATTTGTAAGTTTCTGACAGTTATTCATAAAGCATTCAAAATTATAAACCAGACTGGTTACATTTTTTTCTTTTTTCCTTTTTTTTTTTTTTTGAGTAAAAAGAAAGTTTGACTACCAAACTCAAAGTACTGAAAAAAGTCAACCCTAGCCTTTAAGAAAAAGAACAAGGTTTATAATACAAGAAAAATAAATACTATTAACAGGAAAATCTGCTGACTACAAGTGTCCAAAAATAAAGATCTCCATACCAAAGTTTGTTGCATTATTATATCTCAGATGTAAGCATTGTTGAGTTATTAACTCTGTGAATAGTGCTTTGAGAATCTCTTCAGTGTCTGAAGACGTTACTCTTGTGTACTAAAAGAGACTGAGGCCAGTATGTCCATGATAACTAGCTTATAAATACTAATAAACTATCTGTTGTACTTGGACTATGTCTTATGTGCTGTGCCACAATTTCCTTTATGTAAAAAGTGCTCTCTTTTTTTTCCCAATTACCCTTCACTGATGTTTTGTATCATGGACTCGCTGGTAGTTCAGAGAAAAATGTTTAGTGAAAATGTGATTGAAGTGGAAGAAAACTCGTAAGACATCCCTGAACAAAATCTGTACCACCAACATGTGTTCGACTTCAAACTAAAATCAGCTCTTAAACAGATCTGCTGTGATTTGAGAGACGACAGTTCAACACTAAGATCCCAAAGACTCGTTCTCTAACATACAAACTCACATAATGAAGAAAAAAAATAGAGCTGCAAAATGATTCATCACAATTAATCACATTTAAAATAAAAGTTTGTTCACATATTATGTGTGTGTGTGTCTACTGTGTGTATTTATGTATATATAAATACACATATGTACATATTGATAAAAATATGTGTATTTAAATATACTATACTAAATATTCTATATACAAGTCTAACATTTCTCCTCAATATATATATGTGTGTGTGTGTGTGTGTTTATATATTCTTAATAAATATACACAGTAACACACACGTGTAGTATGTAAACATAGACTTTTATTTTAGATGTGATTAATTGTTTTGCAGCCCTAGAAAAAATATTACAAAAATGGATTGGTTTCCTCAATAACTCTGAGTTCTGTCAATAAAACAGTTGGCATCCTTATGCTTTTGTCCTTGCATGGAAGGGGAAAGTTCCTTGTCCCTGATGTACAGTCAGCGTCTCGTGTTACTGTCCTGCTCAAACATTGAGACGTTCACTGCTGCCTCGACCAGCTGAACAGACCTCGAACTGTTTACCACACAAGTCGCCTATACAGTTAGTTATAAATACGCAGGAAAGCGTCTCTCCTCTGCATCAGGGCCCTATACGAGAGAATCCAGTTAGCTGCCCTCGTTCCAGTCAGGCATAATGCTTACGCTGTGCACAGCGTGGTACTGGTGTGGAGACAGGGTGCGAGGTATACTGTGAGTGTACAGGTACTCGTTTCCTTGCAGGCCGGCGGTCGGAGACTGGATCCCCGCGCTTGGACTGCACTGGCGGCCCAGAGACTGATGGGCCATGGAGCCCTGGTACATGGCGTGGGTGTCTCCCAGCTGCGGTGAGGCATGTCCCGCGCTCAATCTGGACACCAGGGGTCCCGAGGTGAAGTGAGCCGAGAAGTGCTGGTAGGGCAGTCTCTCCATCTGCTGCATAGTGGTGACCGAGCAGCCGGCGTACGGAGAGACACCTGCCCAGGTGTTACAGCTGATGTCCTCCAGGCTGGGCACGGGCTCAGTGGACTGAGACGCGCTGGCGTACATGCAGGCCTGCCGCTGACCAGACTCGGCCCTGTAGGGGGCGCCGCCGAGGCCCAGAGACTGAGAGTAGCTCACGGGCCGGTAGTAGTGATCGTCCTCGCTGGATGAGCTCTCCACGTAGGTCTTCTTGTACGAGTGCTCTCCTGCGTGACAGTCATCCTCAACTGCACATGGACAGAATGGGATGGAAATTAGGGTTTTAATATTACCTAATTAATATTATTGCTTATTTGTTCTATGATATTTATTTTTTTGCATTATTACAGCGTTGTGCATTATAATCAATCACACAGTTTATGAGAACAGTGGCCAGACAAAGGCGTTTAGATGAGTCATGAGTTTTGTTGTTCATTGCACGCTCTCTGCTCTTATCATAAACATAGTGCAGATGTAAGTAATTTTTTTTTAAGCTGTTGTTGTTCTTTGGTAATGTTAATGTTCTGTGGTCATTTTATGCATGTTATTATGAATAACTAAGGATCATTTTAAATACACATTCAGTCATATTAAAACATTAGCTGATTTTATCTTTACACTGAAGTTGGTTCACTTTCCGGCAAAGAAACCAACCTGGTCTTTTAAAGATACGCACCTCTGTGCACTTTTGGTGCAACAGTTTTTACATGCCTTACTGTATGTTTCACCACACTTTCAAAGAGAAATGTCCACTGAGTGGCGCTAAAACACAGGTTCAATACGTGAACCCTGAAACATTTTAGATTATGTTGATGTAGGTACATGTTGTGTTTTTATACCCGATAGTGTTAACAAATGGAAAATGAATATAAAAACACATTTGTGGATGTGTCATTTCAACTGTCTTTAACACAGGTCTGTTTTGTTGAAGCGTAGTTACGCAGGATTGAACCGGAGCTCCTTGGCTCTCTACAGTGTGTCAGGGTTTTACTCTCATTAAAGTTGATATCACATGGACTGTTTCTCCTTGCTATGTTTCTGGGAATATTTCAGTCACATTTTTGCCTGTGGAGAGTGTCAAAATTTGTTGCATTTCATCTTAATTTGTGTTCTGAAGATATTCTACAGCCTTATGGGTTTGGAACATCACAAGGGTGAGTAATTAATGAGGGAATTTTCAAATCTGAGGCATCCAGGCTCCAGGATCATGGTTAGGAACATGGGAGAAGCTAAGAATTGAAGAAGTGACAGCGGCACCCACCTTTCCTCTTGATGCAGTGATAGTCTTGGCTGTGTTCGTGGGGCAGAGGATAAGAGCTGGACTGAGGCAGCAGATCCTGCGATGTGCTCGTGACCCCGTTCTCACAGGAGTACTGAGAGCTCATGCCGCTGGGAGTCGACAGACCTTGGACATCACCGGAGAACGGGCTCTGACTGGAGCCGACCCGCTGCCGTACGGTACTGCGGGGGACCACCGGATACTCCTTAGTGCTTTGAGAAACAGAAAGGACTTTTCATTGCATGCATTTCCATGTTGTCTTTCAGTCAGGGATCTAGAAGCCCTTCCATTGGTAGCTAACCACATTTACCATCAACGAGAATAATCTCTTCACCATCTGTCTGCGACAGGAGCGCTTCCACGCCAATTAATCAGCGAAAGTTGCAAGAGGCACTTTGCATTAATTCCTACTCTATTTCTTTTGAACCACTGACCTGGTTTTCTGTTGGTCCGAGTTTAACTAAGACCAGACCTGCTTTGTCTCAGTGTTTGACAGTGGAGGACAGATAGGATATCAGGACCTTTGACTTCTACACAGCGCCACAGAGGAGTTTCTTTTTCCTCTCTGCATTTTTATGATGCATTAGTCTTTGCTTTATAACGAGTAGCGGCTCTTGCATGTATGCCACCTCGGACAAAAGCATCTGCTGAATGCATAAAGTCATGTTAATAGCGGTGCCATGTAACGCATTCGGTAGGAGAATCGTGCAAGCTTTAGTTGGGTCTTAAAGTCTTCGGGTCATTATCTGGAAACTCAATAGAAGGCTCTCGTGGGAGACATTAGTCAGTTCTTTCTTTGCTTGTTTGAAAGTAACAACAGACAAAGTTAACTACGGCATGGAAAGAGCATTGCCATTTTTTCCTAGTGTATCATGAAATCTGTCATTTTGGAGTGGACAACGCCTGCGTTGGCGGCTGTGGGTCCTCTGACCAGATTTTCTGCTTTGAAAATGTGTTTTTCCACACTCTATACAGCAGTCATCTGGAGAAAATAAGAGCACGAGCCATGTGGTCTTTGCCTCCCTGGACCGACTATATCACAACTGCAGACAACTGTTCTAGATCTACACCGAGCGGAAAGGGAGAGGTTTTCAAGAGGAACACGAGTGTCCCTTCAGTCAAGAGCGTCACTGGCTTCTATCTGTGCTGTGCATGGATCAATAAAGTCTCCAGTCAATGTGAGCACATGCTATCTGGAAGACACACATATATATATATAACCTGAGCAGATGTCTGCTATAATTAACTGCAATCGTGTAAATGCCAGTCTTTGCAGATTTAGACTCACCTCTGCATTCTTGACATGCGATGAAGCTCCATATCGTCGCTTCCACGGAAGCCCTTTGCGAAGGGATTGTTCTCGATCTTCAGTTGGGTTATCTGTGAAACACATCAGCATTACTTTGCTTCTATACTCTCTTTAAATAGTCTCTTTTCATTTGAAACACATTGTGATTCTCAACCTGATCTGAACCCCAGAAATCTTGTTATTAATGGCAAGAGAGCATCTCAGAGCCCACAAGACACTGTTTAACTAAGTGATGCATCTTGGCAGAGTGCAAGAAAATTCAAAAGGTGATGTATAGATGATTGGTTTGCCTCCTTTTAATTATTTGCAGTAATGCATTCATGAATTTGCGCTGACCACTGCACTGACCGACTGACAGTCCTGGATGTTCACGAGGGAACCCGCTGTAACAGTCAGTCTACTCTTTGAAACCATATCTAATAGAATGGTTTATTGCTCTATGTCTATAAAGGAGCATAATGAGCTGCCTTGTGTGTAAATTGACAAATTATCCTCGTGGTTTTCTGTGCTCGATCAGCAGATGATGAAAAGATGAATCTCCATGTACCCAAGCTGTGGTTTGTTTGATGCTGCGCTAATGTAGAGAAACATCTGTCAGTTTGAATGAAGACTGGTGTCCGTTTTTGTCTTTACATAAGCCTGAACAAAATAGATCTCACAAATGTGAAAATAAAAGTCTGAGAGACAAAATATTTTGGAAATACCCTTTATGCATTTAAAAAGACATTATTTTTGCCTTAATGTTAACCTCTTTAGTTATTTATTATTACTACTCATCATATTTGAATTCCATTGATTAAAGGGATACTATTATTATTATTATTATCACATCAGATTTAATAGCATATACGAAATCTCAATCTGTCAAAGTGTGTGAAAGACATTTAAACGGATGTTTTTAGAAAAGAAAAGGGTATTTCAAGTTAAACCAAGGAAACAACAAAAGGTGTTGAGTGTGTTGTAGATGCAGAAGCGCTCGTCTCTGATGGACAGTAATGAGTCTGAGGAGATAGACCTTTAATTGAGCCTCGCTGTCTCTGCGAGGGGGTTATTTTTGGCTGTTGTGGTGTGTTTTCTAACAGGACCTGATCTTTGACACTACTTTGGCTCTCACTTGAGATGAGACCTTGTAAAAAAGGGACACGTTGGGACGCACCTTTGAGCTCATAAACGCGCTGAGCGCTTGGCAGACTTCACCAAACAGACCAGTTCTGTGACAGTTTCATGTCTTTAATATTTACCTTTTATACCGTGAAAGGTATGTTATTATATGTTATTATATGTATGTTATTCAAACAGAAATAAGTCAGCTTCGTATTTTCGAAGGTCGAGCTGAGAACTTTATTAAATTTAATATCATTCAATTTATTCACTTTATATCTCTTACTTTCGTATTTATATTCGCTTTATTCCTATGATTTTCTCTTATTAATTTGATTTTGCAGGTTTACTGCATCTTGGAAAATATATGCGTTATAGGCGCATTTATTTATAAATATATATAAAACACATTAATACATATATAAAATACACACACTATATTTACGAGATCATATACGAGTTAGAATACCATATGCTCTGATAGATTGTGTAGTAACTGTTTTAACTAGTAGCCCAAAATGCCGCTCGTGGAGGGATGAAGGGTTATTCCCGTTTGCTGGTTTGTTTAGCTGCAAGAGTAAGGTTTTCAAAATCAATTATTTTTAATGAGATACAGGTGTGCTCGTGCGTAAATTGCTTTCTTGAAATTTGTGTAAAGACGTTGACTTAATTGTGCTTTGTATGTAGGCTATAGTAGGTCAAATAATTGCTAGTTACAGGCTAATTAAAAGTCATATGTGGTGAAATGTATGTATATATCTAACGTAAAAGATTAAAAACAGTGTAAATAATTCATATAGATATCATCCTGTTCGTTAAATAAAACTATAATTTAGTTTTTGTGGTTAAAGGGTGAAAAAACAATAAATGAGGTTTGTAGTCTGCAGGCTATGAGCTCGCGATGTCTTTAGAAAGCATGGGTAGAGTTTTCTAAGAGCTTCTAATAAACAGATCTTTGAGCGGCTCGGACTGCAATCAGTGAATAAACACAGAACAGGCTGAATTCAAGCCTGCTAAAAGCATGCATTTAAATTAAGTGTTTTTATCACATCAGTGAAATAATTTCGTACAAAAATCTGTTATCCAGATGAGTAATGCCCATTCTGCTATTTGTAAATTACATTTACATTTATTCATTTAGCAGACGCTTTTATCCAAAGCGACTTACAGGTAAATATAATCTTACTTTTGATTTATTAGAATAAAAACGAATGTCGGCTGCTTACATTGAACTTTCGGGTTATTTGACTACTGTGCCAAACGAGTTTTGAACTTTATAAATGTTAAATGAACATGCCTACACAAAAGAGCGACAAAAACAGACATGCATCTGACAGGATTTTATTTAAAAAAAGTAGGGCTAATTATTTATTTAAGGACACAGTGTGCGTGTTGTTTAGGTGTACGGTCATTTATCTCTGGATTTAGTTATTTTTACAAACGACTTTTTTAATATTCCACAGTACTCAGCGACCTAATAACGTCGAGGTCGAATATATCACGGCACTAATTAACAATAATCTAATTTTTGAATGCATGAAAGGAAATATTTCTAGAGACGCAACAACTGACCAAATAAACCACGACTAGTGCTGCATGTCTCCTTCATAGTGTTTAGTAGTCAAATAAGCGTTTTCTTTCTGTTTGTTCCTCAGTTAAATCTGTCCTGTAGTATTATCCGCTGATCTGGACTCGAGCTGACTCTATCCACGCTTTCAACAAACTCCATTATAAGCGGATCTTATTTCGTTCATTGGACACAAATAAAGCAATTATTGTATATAATTACCTGTTCTATAAATTCATATGATAAATTCGTCTTTTTCTCGGTCAGATCCAGCTGTTGTCGGGGGCTTTGCGAGTAATTGGATTGGAATCTTTTTATCAACCAGGAATCATAAGCTAAGACGAATTTAAGTCGAAGCAAATAATTCTATGCTAATTCTGTAATTTCTAGATTCACCAAATCGAATGTATTTTTACGCCATATCTATAATGTTAGAAATGATCCACTGCTTACCTTATGGTTCTGGTAGGACGTGACTGCGATGAAGGCGGTTTCCGGGAACACGTGCGTGCAGAACGCGGTGTTTTTGGATCCGAACCCGTTATTTTCGTCTGCTTTTACAATGTGAATCCGGGGCTGATATTTATGCATGGAATTCAGGATGATCTGGAGAGAAAATAAAGCGAAAACATGACCGACCATGGAAAGAAAGCACATCATGTTCACGTGCGTATTATTAAAGAAATCATCCTTTCCAATATGTCTATTAATACACGGAAAGACATTTTACATAAAATGATGCTACCGTGCGTTATTAATGTGACTAAAAAACATCGCTAATAACCCTGGAGCTGTATTTTCTTCTTGCTTTGAGCTGAAACCACTGCAATAATATCAGTCCTCTACTCCGTTTCGAGATTCTGTCTGTTCACACTCAAACTCTCGTTTTGCAGGCTATGTTTCAATGCACGTTTAGTCCAGCTCTTAACGAGATCTCATAGCAGCGCTGCATCTGTCTCAAACACACGATCTAGAGGGGTGGAAAATGGCCCTACTTAGTATGCACTTGTCTTAGTATGGATTTGGAGAATATACTAAAAAGACTTTTGTTCAAGTCGGCCCTGTGTGTGTATAAAGTAGACTTCTCTAAGTGGATTTTGTCTAAACTTTGCATTCTGGATGAGCATGCCAAGTGTAGACACACACACACACACACACACACACACACACATATGCATTCCTATTTTCCATTTTCATGTGTTTTTCCCTCACATGCATTTTCCAAACAACTGCAGCGTTTGTGCTTTGATCAGTGACATCGGTCCACTCCCTCCAAGCGGCTCTTGGCTCACCATAACACCGAGACTTGGAAAGCAGGGCTTGCTGTAAACTTTAAACACATCGCTCTCGGCAGAGAATATTGCTTTTGCTCGGGATGGACAAGATGATTTACCGTTGAAGGTAAAAAGCAAAACGCACTGCTATAATATCTGCGATGTCGAAATAAAATAATAATTCACAGTTTTCTGAAGCCTCTGGCATCTCCCCGCGAGCTGCAGGCCTGCCTGGATTAAACAAGAATTGCAACGGGACAGCTCTGGCGAAAAGCAGAGTGTGACATATAAGAATATTTGGAGAAGTGCATGGACATGAGAAGAGTTTTTTCAGGGGACCACCCACTGGGACTGCAGCGTTTCTCTGTTCTGGGTGCCCTGTTGCCCCATTTCTCCATTTGCCCCCACGCTGTATGATAGTTTTTAATGATAGTGAGCAATCACTGAGGGCCGTGAATGTTGGCCCACTCTTTCATGTTGCCGACATCACAGGGACTCCGAAACCCTGCAGATTAACAGCATTTGTATACCTCTGTCCATCACTCATCACACTCTGTCATTAAATATAAACAGTTCGAAGCGCAGTTATCCAAACTCCACCATTTTGACTGGGACATTTCTGCGAGAGGTGAAGAATGCGCATGCCTATTGAACACTTGATGAATGCCACTATAATGATCAAAGCACCAACTTTAGTTTGGAATACACAAAGCGAGCTCTTCTGCTCACAAGTTACTATTGCTTTACTGTGTGCGTGCTCACTAAATGATTCACCTAATTACTGAGTTTCTCTCAGACATCTTTATCTCATCACAGAGTCTAATTAAGACCGAGTTCGGAACTATTGGCTGGTTTTACGCATTTCCTAACAGGATCCAGCTTATTGCATGTTCAGCCGTGTTTCTGAAACTAGTAATTATAAATAGGTCTGAAATTATTTCAACCACCTGGAACAACAAACCGATAGATTGTTATTTTGGTTCGAGAGGCCGTACTTCATTTATAAATCCCAGGGCGCTCTCTCAGCACAAAAGGGGGCACGCCAAGAACCACTGCAACCAATCAAAAATGCATTCTGGCCAGAAATTTACAACTCGGCTCACATTCCAGCTGGGCTCCGATTTCATTCTACCAGCTGAGGTTTGGCAAGAAAACAAGCCCGATCGACTTCACCCTAGTGATCAGAACTAAAGAGAAAACTGCTTGCAGTCACAGATATGCAGATGAGACATTTGTTCAGAATCAGACACGAAGCTCGTTTTCTAATCTCACTCCCGAGCTGATCTGGCTTTGATTCGAGGCTCGGCCTGTTTTTCTTAATAGTTAGTAGTGGATGCTACACTTATTAAAATCATACAAAAATTTAATTTCTTTAAACCCACATCCGTTTACAGAGAGTACATTTATAATCTGGATTTAGTGGTTCCACATCTGAGGCTGTCTGCTGGTGCTTCTGTTGTCACAATTATCATTACCGGATTTAAGACGTGTTTTGGTTATTACAGTGTTCTGGCGTTTGTCAGCAGCACCTCCTCAGTGGAGGATTTCCTGATCTAGAGCCTCGATACAACACTACCTGATCACATCTGCATGCGCGACCCTTAAAAACTCAAACACTGTGCTTGTTTCTAACAGCTACAGTCCCCGTCTTTCTTAGGAATATCTTCATTTATTCAGATCAAAAGTCTCAAAGCGAATGCATGGATGAGTTATCCACTCACATGTCCGAAGGGATCGAGGTGGTTGTTGGTTAATTTCAGCTTCTGGAAAGACACCAGTTGCCGCATCCAGTGTGCACCGGTGGCTGGAGAATCTGGATGAACGTACAGTCTTCCCGGCATCGCAGGTTCTGCTTTCCCCGTCACAGACCTGCAAAATACAACATTTTAAAGTCATTATTTAACATGCATTTGCTTCATTTTAAATGCACATTGATTTCCCTCAACACTGTAGTCTTTTATACTTCTATAGAATGACTAGTTTTCTTTCCAGTGATCACTCATATTGTTGTAATGACTAGAAAAGTCACCCTTCCAGGTTTAAGATTCTGATTATTTTTCCATGCATGCATTATTACAAAGATAATTTCATTAAAACTCAAAGATAATGTTTTGTTCCCTCAACATGTTTCTTTTATTGCAATCGAAATGTGATCCAGCCTGCTACCTCCCATTTATCATGCATCGGTGCCTTGTACATAATGTCTTTGAAAGACCGGTTTATTTGGTTAATGGCTAAGATGATGGTTGATCAAGAGGGCCATTAGTTCCAGAGCTTGCACTGGACGGGTAATTATCAGGGATATTGGCTTGTGGACATCCTCCCTCAATAACCTCAACGATTTAAAATCACTGACCCTGAAAAAGGAGGATGAAACCATTTCACAGTGCTTTCTGTGCAGCAGAGGGAACTGTATGTAAAGCAATGTGAAGGCTGGATTTTATCTTCCTTTAATGTATACATTTTGAAGTTAAAATGGTTTAAACTAAAATGTAAAAATTAATTTGTGTGACGCAAAGGAACATTTAATGATCCCACTGCCTTTTTTTGAATAGTCTGTGTTCCTCAGCACTGAAACGATGTGTGGCACACATACACAGCTCTGGGGAAGAAGGTGGCTGAGAAAATGAACATTAAAGAAAACACAGAAAGCTTTTCCAGAAGCCATGTACTTCACTGAGAACAAAAATGAATTATAGAAATATAATTAAGCAAATAAATAATAACCTTCATCGGTAAGTTTAACTCTTAATAAAACAACTGATGACTCACGGACCATTTGTTATCGGCGAATTTATATCGGTGGTCGTCTGCTGGCACGACATCCATCAGAAGAATGTATTTGGTTTTGGGGTTCAACCCAGTGACCTTCACTTTGAAGCTTGGGAACATCCGCCTGTGGATGAAAATGGGAAAATATTACAGCAGGGATTGCGTACAAAACGTGTCTGAAGCTTTTAATAAAGTTGTGATGGCATAATAATAACAATAACAATTTATTTTCATCTAATGTGTAAAAACTATATAGCCTAAATCGATATCATTTGAAACGGCATATAATGTTTATTTTGACGTGTTCATGAAGTCCATAGTTTCTGCCTCCACTTTCAGCGACGAGCGCTTCAAATATTAGATTAGGTTGCATATTAAGTGAATAAAACTATGAAAGTGTGCATTACTGTGAGTACACCATAAAAGTGATTTTGCATTCAGCAGTGTTTTATATGTGAATGTGTTCACGGATTTAAACACAGAGCAGGGCTTGTTTAGGGTTGTGTCGAGAGTTAAATACAGAATCACTGAAGCATTTCTAACGTTAAACATTCATTTGAGCTTAATTCACTGGGTTTTTTTCATTCTCTCACACTGATCATAATGTTCGCGTCACACACTGATTTCTCTTCTACCCTGCATCTGATTTCTGAGAGGTTTTCAAAGCTGAAAAAATAACTTTAATGTTCAACGTGTATTTTAAAACACTTCAGAATAACTGGCGCAAAGTACTGTTTTAACCAGTATCTTATGAACTATTAATAATCTGAAAACAGATGATCAAACCCCGCTCGTTCTACACAGTCACTGGTCACTGGTTAATATGCGATGGTAGTATTTAGAAGTTTTAAAGTGAGAGCTGAGCTCGGTGTATAACCGAAACAATTTTGGACAAAATCTGCATCAAGAATCCAAATGATGAATATTTATATATCAGCGCTGAAACAATTCGCATAAAAGCCAGATCATGCAGCCAAACCAATGCTTACTGCTGAACTGGAATTAGCCTGCTGCCAGCACTGCAAAACCAATTCAGACTCGATCCTTCAGAAACGCGTTCTTAATTAAACACATCATATAAGGCCTACGTATATAATAAATCATGCATAGATGAAAGGTTAAAATGCATGAATTAATTACTAAGAAATCACTCGTAGGAAAATTAAATGTTGTCAATATACAGCCCCAAGCGAACCAATCATGAGCCGTTAAAGATCAAAATGGAAAAATTATAATATAATCCATCTTTTTATGTACATTGCAGTGAAAAAATATCTCAAAGAATAATCTCTTATATACTAATGAATAGTGTACAGTTAGTATTATATATTTATAACAGCGTGCTAATTAGTACTAGATTGATTTGCAATATTACAAATTCGTAATTTCAATAGTATTTTTATATCGGTTATCCGAAGACTACATAAAACATGCGTGTCTTACCTCCCGGCTTTGGTGATGATCATCTCGGTTCCCACTTCATGAAACTTTGACCACAACTCTCGCTCGTGCAAGTAAACCTTTATCCCTTCCATCCCCTTGAAAACACACAGAGACAACAACGAATAACAGCGCTGATCCTCAAGATCACATCACAATACATCTGAAGGAGGAAACAAATCTGAATAGGTTATATAAACCGTTCTGGACTACAGTAATTCACTGTAAATGCCGAATGTTTTTTTAACTAGAAGATTAAGTTAGGGTTAGGGTTAGGTAGGGTTAAGTAACTATGCTAGATACTCACACGCCAATTGCATTTGTAATCTTGAGTAAACTAACTCACAACACAACCGAATTGCATGAAGTTCAGTTAGAATTAATATCTGTCGAATTACCACGGAATGACGTACTGAGAGAGAGAGAGAGCAATTTTTCATAAATAGTTGCTGCCAAATATTCCCACTAGAGTTCATTTGCATAGTTGCAAAAAGTGGTTATAATTAGGTCTAGAACAGAAGTAGTTTCTCTTCGAGAGCTCGTGGAAGTTTAGCTTTTGTGAGGAAAGTTCTGCACAACTTTATTCCTTTTCTTATTTCGGCGGTTGTTGAACATCTCTTAGCAACCCAGCAAACGTGATTTAGTCACGTATTTTAATTGAATCTATTTATTCGTGCCAGGGTAAGTCCAGCACTTTCTAAATGAAGACAGTCCATAGACTTCTATTGTTTTTATATACAGCAGAAATACTAGAATACACCCGACTCTGAAACAGTTTCAAACTAGATGTGTTTCTAGAAGTTCTGCTACTATCAGCGCATCCCCAGCAGCGCGTTTCTAGCTTTTATAAGGTTTAGGGGTTTCTGAGAGCGAAATGGAAGTTAGTTTTAGCACACACACACACACACACACACACACACACACACAGCAGAATGTTGTTACCTGCTGGATGTAGGTAGTCTGTGATGATGGGGATTTGCTAACAGCTCCGTTCTGTTTGTCTGGTTTGCCGTCGCTCGGTAAATCCTTTGATTCGGTGTCGCTGGGAGAGTTCTGGAGCCGGAAGGTGTCTTCGCTGTCCGCCATGTCTGAACTCCTGACCGCAAGGCCTAGATCACAGAACAAGAGAAAATACAATCACTTTCTTTCGTTTAAACAAGCATCTCTGTTGTTCAGTTCCATTCATACTATCTTGCACCACTTTAATAAGTTCATGCCATTGATTACTAAGACAAATTATTATCCTAACTCGAACACTTTTATGATAACTTTAAACAACAACCGAAACAAACGTCGAAAAAATGCACAAAATTATTCGGTATTTCTACTAAAATATCTTCTGATTTTTGAAACATTCTTTATTAAAACGCTTGGATATGGTCCCGCGAAAACAATGTATAATTTTGAAAATGTCTGCTCACATAAATGATCCAGGTCAAGGAAACTTTCTCTGAACACTAACACACGCGTTTCATATATATATATATTAATAATTGATGATGCTCGTTCTTCTCCTTCCAGCGTCTATGAATTCATCTCCTTTAAAGAGTTATGTACCAAGTCTGGGATAAAATCATGGCACGGGCCTCTTAGAACTTTCTTTGGATTAACTCAGAAGAACTCGGACACATAATCCGAGCTCAAATAAAGAATATTACTACAATTGCAGCTATAATAGAATGTCTGAGAGATACACAGTTATAGTTTACAGATCTGTTCATGCTGTGGAGAATCAGAAGCGTGTCTGCAGTGATGGCCTATAGTGCAACAACTCGTAGAAACTGACGTTACCTTTAATTCTGATTCTGGAGAGAGTTGCACAAATCCCTGAAACCGGACAAAAGCCTCTTATCAGCTCCAAACCCTGTCTCTTCGATAGCCAACTTCCCTTTGAGTGTCAAATATATTCCAAGCGTGCAGCTCAGGAGACTGTGCTCCGTGAAGCCATGGATGTCCTCTCTGAGGCAGCAGTCTTCCTCCAGCAGGCGTCCATGCGAGGATATCGAAGAAAAACGCGCCTCTTTCTTCGTGCGGTAGTGTTGGATGTGCACTAAATTCAGTTCAGAGCACGGCAGCCCTGGTTCTTCCCTTTACTAGTAGGTTCTGTCTAGTATTCCTCGAGAAAAGAAGCACGGTCACCTCCTCCCTCGCTCCTGCTTTATCCGTCCCTCTCTCTGTCTGCTTCTCTAATGGTCAAGCCCCGAGCGTTACGCTGGAAACGGAAGCGCTGGGACGCACCACGTAGGTAGTCTATGGGTCTGCTGCTATGTGGACACGATATCGGTCCACCCACAGCATAACTGCCCCCCACATCACCCCACCCTTCAGAAGCTCTGTATTCTTGAATGAGGAGACATTTTAAACGCACATATAGCTCGAACGCGTGCGCATCGGGTCTCGGTGTATAGTCCACTCCTGATGCGCTCCGTGCTTCTAGTTCTGTCCAGTCAGGTTTAAGTGTGCATTAAGAAAATTGAAATAAAATGTCTTTAAATTAAAAAAAATAAAATATTGCGATATTGCTTATGTATATGAAAGGTCTGATCTCCGTTAGTTAACGATGGAGGTGGAATTTCTATCAGACACGTGAATTTCATTTGATAGGACGCTAGAAATGAAAAGTTTGAGTCACATCATCTTTAAACTACCGAGGCCTGAGCATAGATTCAGAAACTAGCTGCCAGCTGCTCCAAACAAAGTCTACGAGCTCATTAAATATTTTACACATGCAGGCTTCTCTACTGCTGGGTTAGTGTTGAGTTATCCGCCAGAGCACCTGAAGAACACTTATTTATCTTCAGAGAAAAAGTTTGATTACACTTTAAGATGTTTAAGTGTATAGGTTTCAGTGCTGAGTAATATTGATTAACTGCGTCTACTTACTATGTCATGATTAGGGTTTGCTAATTATGCAACATTTATTGTTATTATAATAGCAGTAACAAGCACATCAAAAGTTGTCCACAAAAGAAAAGGATATAACTGAAATGAGTCTAGCCGTTTCAGTTTCAAACCATATCCACAGACGCTCTAGATGTCCTCATCACACTGAACTACACCCGCGGGCCAAGGCTCCTCCAGTCACTTCTTACGACACAGAATATAAAGCGCCAAATCTAGGAACTAAATATAGCAGCTGATAACCTACTGGACAGCACACACAGCAGCGTGTGAACCGGTGTGTTAGATCCCAGAGGATGGCCCTAGTTTATTCAGGGTTTTACCTGCTGTTATTCGCAGAAATGGAGTTCTGTGTTTTTGCGTGCACACCATACTCTCTTTATTATCGTGTATATGACACTCTTTTTAACACACATATAATGCACCCTCACCCGCGCGCATCACACTCATGACAAACATTTTCTTTATTCCACAAAAATTGAAATAAAAATGTATGATATATATATGTATATAATTTTTTGAAAGAGCTTTACTTTAACTTTAGCAGTAATGATAAAAGCCTGTGTAACTGCACTGTATTGATCCGAACTCGCCCTCAGGGTTATTGTTCTGTAATACTTTACCAAAAGGTCTTGATATAGACACAATTCGTGCAGTCATAAGTGCTTACAGTAAGATATATGCAAACTGGAATAATGGAGATTATTGTCCAAAACGCTCTAGAAAAGATCTCGCTCGTTCCAGCGCTTCAGTGTGCGAGAAGACATTCATGTGTAATAAACACAGATGAGCCTGCAAGACATCAAGCTCGAGTTCTTGTGTGGAGATTTGTCTCTCAGGGAAATTAATTAAGTAATTATTATGAAACGTCAGAAGTAGGAACCGATTAGAAAAGCGTATTTTTAGGTACGAAAATTTGATTTTTAAATGTAGCTAAAATGTTGTAAGTGTAGTATCTTATAATCTGATCGAAATATTTTTCGGAATACTTCAGAAGTTTCCCGCCCGCTTTTACACTTCATTCTTAAAATACAAGAAAATCATATTTCTCTTTTTACAAACTAATAATTTAGTCATTCAGAGGTTTTCCAGTTATTTCTAAGATTTGAACTTAATTTTTTGGCATGAACAAAAATAACGTAACCGCTTTCTACCTGAAGCATAGAATAAACTGCAACAGTTTAGTTTTTCATATTTAGGGTTAGGGTTATTTGCTGAAAGGTGTTACTGTTATTTTTGCTCGAGTAAAGCTGATCGTGAGCCTCTGTGTTTTGGAGACAACAGTGTTCGAATGTAGCTGAAACTGTCGTAAAACGGCTATTAAAGATACAATTGAATATATCAAAATGCTATATTAATATAATTGTTATTATTAGTGCTGAGGCCCACACATTATGTCACATACATTATATAATTAAAAGTGCACGGCCACTTTATTTCTTTATTAATATCTTGTGTGATTTCTATCTGATCAGATCGCATTCAACACTCTGCTTCTTCTTTATAACGAAAAATATACAAATATGTGTGCAACAAACTTGTATAAAACGCCTTACGAATCTTTATTTTGATTGTGCAGGTTAAATGAAGAAACTGTCGCTTTGCTCAATCTCCTCCTCAAACACACTCAGCTTTAACTCAGGAATATAACTCATATATTAACTCATATCTTCTGCCCATGATCATAAGAGAATACATCGATGTATTAATGGGGGATATTTATAAAACCCATATTTGCCTCACTGATACATCATGAAGTCTGTATTTTTTGCATTTGCGTACATTTAACCATAATAATTAAAAAGGAACAAATGAAGCTCGATCGTTTTATTTTATTAGATTTTTCTTTATTATTTAATTTATTTAGTTTACAGTTTGGTTCAGCACTACTTTTCTTCCCCAAGAAAGCCTAAAGTGCTTCGTGTTACCAAAACTTTAGTGTTTTACTTTAATCTGCATGACTTTAATAAAGCCTCGCGATGACTCCAGAAGATCAGGATATATTACCAACACTACCAACCCTCAATAAAGACCTGATATCAATCCAAACCTGAGTGTTCCTGTAGTGCTGTGGGGTCAGAGTGTGTGTGTGTGTGTGTGTGTGTGTGCTCGTTTCAGATCACAAAACCTGGAAACAAGGGCATCCGCACCTTTACTTCATATCATTATATTATTTACACATAAGCTAATACAGTAGAAAACGTGTACAACAACAACAACATATAATAATAATAATAACAACAACAACAACATAACCTTTTTTCAAACCATTGGTTATTTTTAGATTTTAGTGTATGAACAGTTACTGTCTGCGTGGACTGGATGAACTTGCTTGTGTTTGTGTGTGTGATTGTGTGTGTGTGTGATTGTGTGTGTGTGTGATTGTGTGTGTGTGTGTGTGATTTTGTGTGTGTGTGTGTGTGTGTGTGAGAGAGAGACAGGCGCTCTATAATATATTATTTCATAACTTCCGTTCATTACCCAGGCCGTTGAAAGTTGTAGGACACGTAACAAAACTTTTTTTTAAATAACCATATCATCATATTATTTAATAACATAATGTATGGTCCTCGAGCATATTTCCACATTAACAGGACTGAAACGAGCGCATAGGGTCAGCACGGGTTCGGGGTGTTTCTGTGTGCTTCGGTCAGTGGATGACTGGATTACTGTAGTCCTCAGGAACACTGTTAGAGTATGTTTCACTCATTCAGATAAACGACTAACTCTATAATTCTTCTCTGGTCGAGTGTATCGCGTGGCCCCAGAGCTCCCGTGTCCAGGGTCCAGGGCCCAGAGCCAGTCACGGAACACATGTGATGGTCAGACCCGCAGCTCCCGAGGCTGGACCCCGCTCTCTCTTCAGGCGATAAGATACAGCTCTCACCTCGCTCTGCTGGGGCCCTCTCCGGGCTGGAGCTGACACATTTCTGCTAACAATCACATCACACACCGGACCCACATTCCGCCTTCCTGGTCCCCTTGACTTGTTTTCCATTCACTTCCACAAGAGCCTCCGAGCGACGGGTCCGAGCCCACCGCCGAGAGGTCAGAGTCATTAAAACAGATCGAGATGTTTGCCTTTATAATCTTTCAGAAACCTACAGAGCAGCCATCGGTTCTTATATCAGCTGAACAAAGAGAGGAAGTTCTCAGATGAGGGTTCTTAGAAAGTTGTACAATTAAAAATAAAGTGAAATGATGCCACAGAAGAACCCTTCAGTCCAGGAACCAGCTCTTTCTGACCTTTCTATAATCTTCACTACAAAGAAGCTTCTGTGAAACAGAGAGGTTCTTAGAATGTTCCAGGTTCTTCATGAAACCATTTAGTCAAACTGTTTTTCTGTGACATCGCGAAGGACTTTTATTTTAAGAGTGTATGGATCAGTTATTTGTTTGCTGTAACTATATTAAAGAAAAGCCACCTGGAGACGCTTTTAAAATCGCTTTGAGTTTTGAATGATTTTTCATATGTTTAGTAATGTTTAGAGTGTTTAATGTGTTCAGAAAGATCTCGAGGTGTTTGTTCTGGGTCGCTGTGTCTCGCGGGAAAGTGCTGTCCTCTGGCGGCGGAAGTGGTTTCTCACAGGATTCCGTCTGAACGAGAAAACCACTCGCTCCAGATTCACGAATAACAGCGGAGCATGTGTACAGGACCTTCTCAAAAAATTAGCATATTGTGATAAAGTTCATTATTTTCAAGCCTTTTATTGTTTTAATATTGATGATTTTGGCATACAGCTCATGAAAACCCAAAATTCCTATCTCAAAAA
>JAUMHI010000073.1:3892021-3925973 GCA_032359435.1 Enteromius unitaeniatus
ACACACACACACACACACACACACACCAGTATTTACTTGGATATATTGATATATATGTAATTTAATATTTTCAATATGTCTATACACATATACTCAATATATAAAATAACTGTTTTCTTACATATATACATGCAAACACATACACACACACACACACTCATGTAGAGTCTCCATGTTTTCTGGGGTCTCTCTCTTCAAACTATGAATTGTGTGTTTTTATGAATTATAATAAACAGGGCTAGATTGCTCCAGTCATAAACGGAGTATATGATCTCGGTTATATTAGTGGAGATTCATATCTTCATGTGACCAGAGGAGGGCGCTTTAATGTCGCAGATCCTACAGGAAGCTGGATCCTCATGACTAATCTTCCACAGACTTGTTTTCATATATTCACATTATAAGCTGTATTATAACACATGATCATTTATGCAAATTCTGTGGATAATGCAGCCTCGAATATTTTAACTGTAAATTTTAAACTACAGCAGAACGAATGATTTTGCGGTTAAACTATAATCATCCTGAATCTGAGGTCATTCTTAGTTTAATCATTTGGTGGAGACTATTATAGCTGGGAAACAATCCAATAATAATCCTTAGAGAATTATTTAATAGTTAAGTCTGTATTCTTCTCAAAAGAATGGATTGTTTATCCATTCATTATATTGTCACTTGATGTATTTTTTTAATTGCATGTTATTATGTTTTCCCAAACGAATTATTGGTTTTATTCTGTATTTCGTCATGTATAAACTAAACAACAAAACCCCTGAAGATGCTTAGACTCTAGGGATATCTAAGAGTGAAGATCGTCGTTATTTCTCCTGCTGAACACGAAAGCTGTTGTTCTCTCTGACTCTGATTTTACAGACAGAAAAACCCTGAGACTTCTCTTGTGTTCCATGATTCAGAGCAACCAAAGAGTTCTTTAGACTTTCTCCAGTTTCTGTTTCAGCGACACCAAGCTTTTAGAAACAGTCAGCCATGTCTACAATCAGGTACATGTTTGATTTTGTTAGTACATCAAACACAGACAGCTTGAGTTGAGCTCCACAGATTTCTGCTGTTCGGTGTGTAACAGTTATAGCAGTGTTTCGTGTCGAATATGTGCCTCCTTCTCAGAGTAACACACGATCATGTTCTTTGTCTTGTGTTGGGGAACATGTGTTGTGTGTTTGCAGGAGAAGGCACTGTGCTCTGTGTGGTGTGGCCGCTGGGGGCGCTGTGTTCGACTCGGTCCAGGGCAGACTGTAATAAACACGGCTCTGATAACGAAGGCGCCAGGTGAGCAATAGAAGGAGCAATAGCGATAGTTTACGTGTGTTTACCACTGTTCTTCAGCGCCAGTGCCGTTACTTATTAACCCTACTTTATACAAATAAAGATCTAGTCCTGATAAAGCCTGACTCGAGGCTCAAGAGAGCGGCCAGTCGAGTTATTTGACATTCTTCCAGGTTCAGGTCGGTCCGCGTAAACACGCACGACAGGCCTTCGACAGCCTCAATACAGCTTTCTGACAACACTTTCACTTCTCATTCTCTTTATTCTAACATTTCCCATCCTCCATAAACGAGCAGATCTATCTACATTTGAATTATTATGATTGCAAGAGAAGGGCTTTGTTTTGTGTATTGCTTTATTTGGTTGATTTGGTTGTGCGCGCTTCTTTACGCGGATGATGTCGTTCAAATCCCTGCTAAATATAAACCATACTTCAATTAATGTCTATTTCAGGTGTTGTTTTTTTCATCAGATCGTAATAAATTAAGCAAGCTGGAGTCCGAACAGATTGGGAACACAGTGGAAAATCTTTATTTCCTTACGCTTTTCTGCACTTTTATTATTATTATTATTATTATTATTTATTTATTTATTTTCTTTTTTTTTTTGGCAGTTTAAGCTCACATGAAGGTAATTTAAACACACACTTGGACTAAAGCATTTGTAGTTGCTGTGAAGCCATGGACGCATGGATTGTGTTATCGTCTTTAATTTGTTTGAACCAAAGCACTGAAACACACAACAGTTAATCAAAACGATGGCACATTATTTTTGTCTGCTAGAGAAACTAGCACAGTTACAGACCAGAGTCCGGGGACCGAAGGAGAACGTAATGAAGAAGGAAAACGCTCACAAACTATTTTACACGTCAACAATAAATTAAGTTAAGCTCCCTCAAACAAACAAACAAACAAACAAAGAACCTCAGGTATATTTACAAGCAATGTTCATATGAAATAATTACATAAATATGTTATATATATATCGTTATTTACATTTGTATTTATTATAATCATATGATCCGTTTTTGATCCACATGATCCCTTTTCCCGGTTCATCTCGAAGCTGTGTTTAGAAGCAATTTTAGTACCGCGTCTGTTAATCTAGACAAATGATTAATCTGTGGACTCATTCTCACGAAAATAAATAGGAAACCCTGACAGATGTGGGAGATGTGGGTAGTTGACGAGTACAATTTGGACTGTGTCTTATGGTGTGACAGCAAAAAAAACATTTAAATAATAATGTATCTTCATTCTTAGAGTTACAGATCGCGTGAGAGAAGTTTATCTATAACACTGAACTTTATTCTTTCTTTCTTTTTATTATTATTTATTTATTTAAAAATTTCCTTTCACACCATATGACACATTAATATGTCAAGATTAAAAAAAGTGTTTACTGCCAAAATACTCTTAAATCTAGTGTAGATTCCATTCTTGGTGAGTTTGCGCTTCTACAGACGAAAGCATTTCACTAAAAACAACAAACAGCAGTCTTGATCTTGATCGAGTCTAATCTGTGACATGCAGTGTGCCTCCGGGAACTCATTTCATTCATTAATATGTTTGCAAACACATCCGATAAAAAGATATCAAATAAAGCAAGAACCGATTCAGAGTGCATATTAAATTAAATTCCTATCACCCCGACGAAGAACATAAAGAGGAGCAGCAGCTTTATTCACATCCTTGCCAAACTGTTCACTGTTCAATACTTCTCTGGTATTCAGGGGGGGGGGCAAACCAAAGTTACTGTTTTAATTTAACAGAAGAACAACATACATTTACGCGTTTATTCGTGTTACCAAAGTGCATTTCGAGTCTAAAGGTTCCTCCGTTGCAGGTCCGTGCTGTTAACGGGTCTATGGAGACACGCTGCGAGCTCTGTCCGGTTTAGACTCGAGGCCGCTGACCAGGCGCTGGATGCTCTGTAGTTCGCTGCTGGAGTCCTTCTCGGAGCACGCTTTAGGAGACAGCGACACCGAACCGGACGAGCGGCTGGTCATCTCCGAGTCCAGAGCCGCCGAGGCGTCTCCCTTCAGATCCACGGCACCGCTCGCCATGGACGGTACAGCTGTCGTGAGCAAAGTGCTGTCGGGGACGCTCGGTAAAGAGTAAGGGCTGTACCGTAACCGGGGCCGCACCGCGTTCAGAAACGGATGGCGATGAACCGATGAAGAGGCGGCGGATGAGGCGGCGGCGGCGGCGGCCATGTAGGTGTAGGGGTACGGGAAGAGCCCTCCGAACGGAGACATAGCCAGACCCTACAGACACACACAACCGACACATTTAGCTGGAGTGTAAACTCCCTTCAGGATCAGCACGTCAATTTATTCATGGAGAGCACAAGAGGATTTAGTCTTTATAAAACATCATCAAAAGGTCAGCATGCGTTATTAATAACTCATTACATAAGAGAAAATCTGAATGTGCGCCTCTACTTAGACTGATCCTGCTGTTTCGCTCCTTATACCTAATTTATATTTACACCTTTTCCCTAGCCCCACACACACACACACACACACACACACACACACACTGGAATGCTTTTTCCAGAGAGATTTCGTGGCATATGTTATGTAGACTATATATATAAATATATATATATATATATGTATGTCATTTTTTTAACTTATCTTTTTTAACCCACTAAACGAGCTTTGATATTATACATTGTGCATGTAGGTTGATTCATTCATTGCAAACTCGACTTTGACTTCATTAAAAAGCAGAATGAATAATTTGCTACTACACACACACACAAAGCCGTTTGAAATTTCCTCCTAAAATGAGCATATTTTCAGGACTCTATGTTTTGTAGATTCAGTCATTTCACATGATTGGCAACGAATAGATTCTTGTCACTGTTATTAAATCGAAATAAATGAACATGAACACAGGAGCCTGAGAAAAACGCTCATTTTAGAAAATATATATAAACATGACCAGCTTTCCTTATTTATTTATTGATTTACAAATAAATTGCGACACATTTCTGTCTGCACACACCCGCTTTATTGCTAATCTCCAGAAACAATCGCCAGTTGTTCTATATTTGCTGATAATTTATGGACTGCGCAACGAAGACCATTAAACACTGCAAGATATACCACACCTCATTGTTTTCCAGCTCTAAAATACCACCAACACAGTCTCACGACCAATTCGTACGATTTTGTCCGATTTGTCTAAAAGCCCGTGATGGGTAGGTTTAGGGGCGGGGTTAAATGTAGGTCATTCGTACAAATTCATACGAATTGGCAACTCGTAAAATATGTCCGAATGGCCGTGAGATCATGTTGAAAATGCCCGAGAGTGTTTAAGATCTTGAGATCTAATCATCGTTATCAGGCTCACCTGAGACGCCAGGACGTGCTGCTGAAGGTGGAAAGGCAGCGGAGCTCCCGTCAGGCTTTGCGAGGGTGATGGCATGCTGCTGTCCATCGAGCTGACCCCTCCGGAGGAAACAGCTGCCAGGATCGGGCCCATCCCCGCGGCCATGTTTGAGAAAGCGCCTCCCATGCTGAACTGACCAGGGTGCAGGAGAAACGGATGGGCACCACCCAAGTGACTGAAAAACTGCTGGCCAGCCAAACTGGGCGGAAATCCGAAATTGTGCAAGTGGTTTTGATTTAAGTGCGCAGCACCATCTGTTTGCACAGTCAATGGCATGTAAGTTTCTTTGCTCACTGTCCGGCAGTCGTCGGGTTTGGCCTGGTCCGGACTCTTGAGCTCTTCCCCGGACCGAGTGGTGCTGGAGATCTGCGTGATGGGACTCTGTCGGGAGTCCCGGCTCTTTTCAGTCCTCCGCTGGACAGACTCGCTCTCCCCGAACAGGCCTTTGCTCAAACCCGCGTCGTGATCCTTGGAGTCCTCGGTCGTGGTGGAGATTTTGCTGGAGTCTGGCCCCTCTTTCACGTTTCCATCTTTGTCTTCGTCTTCGCTGTCTTCATCACTGTCGCAAAAATCTGTGAGAATGACAAAGACCGTTCAACCCAGAGGATCTCACTCAAAGTTTAAACTGGCTGTGCCTTTCTTATAAATACAACACAAAGGCAAAGCAAAATACACTTTTAGAACAGATTTTAGTCTTTAGTCTTTTCAATCTACTTTACGACAAAAACAAATCTGCTGCTCTCCAGTTCGCAGTCTTTCACCAAAGAATTTGCATTAGTATCCAGCCGATTTCTTTGGACAGTCGCTTGATTGTGATCTGAAAGTAAACAGTGTGTTTGTCAAACACACACACACACACACACCTTTTAAGTTATTCTGTCCAACAGTAGAGACCGCAGGAGACGAGGCCTGGCGAAAGCACTTGAAGGACGCTTGTTCTCCCGAGGAATCATCTGAAGTCCCGTTTTCTTTCTTCTGCTGCTCCTCGTAAGGACGCATCGATTGCAGAGCCAGCTGTTTTCTGGGTGAAATAAAAGACGGTGAACTGAGAGATGATGTCCGCGGTAACCACCTAATTACATTCGACTCAAATAAGAGCCAGTTTTTACTTCATATCTTATGCATGTCAAATGCACGAGCACCGATCTTGCTGCAGTAATAAGCAGCAGTGTGCTGAACTTGAGAACGTTAAGGAATGCTATTGTAGCTACAGGGGGAAATAAACAGCTCGTTCTCTACCTCTTTTCTCGTCTCCCATTTCCAGTGTCACGAAATCCTTTTGCAAAAGGATTGTGATCGATTTTCAGCTGCGTTATCTGAAAGAGTAACATAGAAACAATATAACACGAATAAAGGTTTTTCAGTCACTTTAAATACTTTTATTTTGCTCAGGTGACAATTATTTGCAGCCTATATTCAGATTACACTACAGCTGTGTGACTCACTACGATTACTTTTATTTGATTTATAGTTTAAAGGGCTGGCCTATATGCTTGTTCTGAATTAAAACACCCATTTTACGCCTGCAGTGACTTGTCTCAAACTTTGGTATTTGTAGGAAACACGGGGGCATTTCCAGCTCATAAATATCGAGAACCTTTTTATATCTACAACCTCTCACCCCGAACACATTTAGTGCAATAACAATCTTCTCCTGGAGTCTTGAGGGTTACTTTATATTCTGCAGTTTTCTAATGAATTAACACACACACACACACACATTTAAAAAAAAAATTTCAAGCAATTTTTTCCCTCTTCTTCGGTCCCTCCCACTATAGCTATAGTCCTCCCTTCCTTCCTCCCTCCCTCTTCTTATTCTTTCACACACACACACACACACACACACACGCACACGCACTGGTTTTCATGAACATACTGTTGAAGATCTGATTTTCACTAAATAAATAAAACAGGAAAGATAAGCTGTGTGTGTCAAACAGGAGACAGCGAAAGAAGGATGCGCGTGTTTCTGTGTTGCTGGGCTTTGCAGTATGATGTAGGCCTCACAGTGATACAGTATAATAAGTATATTGTGAGATGCACTGCATACTAATATGTTCTAGACCAGTGCTTTTCAAACATGTTCCTGGGGACCCACAGCTCTGCACATTTTGTATGTCTCCCTAATTGAAACACCTGATTCAGACCATCAGTTCGTTAAGAAAGAGCTCCATGAATGAGTTCGTCAGATAAGGGAGACATGTTAAATGTTCAGAGCAGTGGGTCCCCAGGAACAGGATTGAAAAGCACTGTTCTGGACAAAAGTACTGCAAGCCCCACACTCCTGTAAGGTCACGGTGAACGCTAGGAAATATTTAGCGCGCAGTATTCATCTATTCATCTCATTCAACACAAACTTATGACCAACCTTATCGTTCTGGTAGGCAGTGACAGCAATGAAATCAGTCTCAGGGAACACGTAGGTCCTGAACGTGCTGTACGGGAGCTTCAGGATGTCGTTGGCTCTCACAATATGAAATCTGGGCTGGTATTTGTGCATGGAGTTTAGTATCGTCTGAAATATAAATACGATCGTTTTATGAAAAAAATGCAGTTGACTTTAAATAAGATTTTAATAAAGTGTAAAAATCGTATATATATATTTAGCTCACTAAAGTGTTCTGCCTCAGCTCGGACAGTATTTGTGCACGTAGTTAAAATATTTAATTCTAATCAGAACTCAATCCAGATAGCAGCTTGTTGGAGTCTCAAGATATGTTGTAACAAATAATAACCTACATATAAATGCATGCAAATACTGAACACACGTATTAAACAACCACGATAATAATAATGATAGGAATAATAAAAGTTTATACAAATCTTACACTTACAAATCCATGCTTGTCGGAGATGTTATTTGTCAGTTTAAGTTTGTGAAAATTGACGACTTTAGACATCCATTGCTCGCCAGTGGCCGGACTGTCGGGGTGAATGTACATCCGTTTTGGCATTTCGGGGTCAGCCTTTCCTGCCACCATCCAGCGAGAGTTATGAAATTTATACCTGCAGTCATCAGCCGCGACAATATCCATCAACAGAATATATTTGGCCTTTTTGTCCAAGCCCGTGCATCTGACTTTAAACGGAGGAAACATTCTCCTGCAGAGAAGAGCAGAGATACATCAGAGTTTAATCGAGATTCACTTCTCCAGGATGGATTCAATTTTGCTTTCTAGAGAAACATTAAAGGCAAAGATCTGAATGATGTAGTTGTGTGTAGATGCAGGGCTAGGCCCAATCATCAGCCCTGACCTGTGAAACACCCCAAATCTGAACCCCGCGCAAGAATAATAAATGCTGAACTCTTTCATTTAACGTTACGGAAAAACTAAAAGTGTCTAATCAAGCATTACTGGACGCAGTTAACGCAGGCTGTGTGTTCCACAGCTCAGAAGCAGCTTCGGGGGAAAATTAATAGTGCCCTTGTCTGTGTTTATTTGCATAAATGTATATACTTAGTATTACAGATGTTTGCATGCACTGAAATAAAACGATAGCTTAATTTTTTCTTTTTAATGAAAGGAAGGTGCATTTCGATTCAAACGTGTACAGGCCTAGTTCAACTTGAGTTAAGCGTTGCTTATAAAAAAAAACACGCCCAAACAAAAACAGAACGAACCATAAAAAGCAATCGGCCTGTCCAGCTATCTCGCTCCTCTAAAGAAACCCGTGAGTCACTCGGATCAATAAATCGTTTGATAGCGGCTATGATCTCGGACTGTGTTTCACTTGATTACATTCAAAGCACGGCTGATTTATCGAAGAATTCCGGTTTACCTTCCAGATTTGGTGATGACCATTTCTGTGCCGCGTTTGTGGAAAAGCTCCCAGAGTTCCTTGGCTTCGAGGTGAACTTTCGGGTCGTCTTCGACCTCCTCCTCGGGCTCCAGCGTCTTCAGAGGCCGGAGATGCGCGGTGGCGGCTTGGTGTCCCAGCGAGGAGAAGTGAAGGCCGGTCTCCGCGGCGCCCATCAGCTGCTCCATGATCGGTTTGCCCAGCGCCCCGGGCAGAGACAGCGAGCTGTTCGGTGGCAGCGCCAGGGCCGGGAAGAAGGGCGGCTGGTGACCCAGCATTGCGCTCATGGCAAATTCCGGACCCCTGTGAGGTAAAAACGGGTGATATGCCATACTGGATCCTTGAATAACTGGATCTCTCATCAGGAAGCTCATGCAAGTCCAGCCAGCAGATGCGGTGTTCCTTAAATCGATGTGCAATCAGTTTATATCTGCGCCGGAGAAGTCCTTCAGCAAGTCCGGCGTCCCTGCGACGCGTGAGTCTCTTTAATTGATAAGGTTAGCTGGATTCCAACAAAGTATCTAAAAGAGAAAGTGACAAGCGGCTATCCATTAATCGTCGCGGCTCGTCTTTGGGCAGTGCGCTGTGAATGCGACAAAATATAGATATTTATATAATAAAACAGACGACCGAGTCACTGAGTCTCAGCTCGCGCCGCGCGTCGGTGTCCTTTGGGTTTCTGTGAAATAGACATTCCGCTAATAATGAGATCGTCCCGTGTCCTGCCAAAGAGATGTGTTGAAATATTTCGCTGCGTCGGAATAATTCCTCTGTCTTTACTTGTTGGAGGTATACACCTTCACACGCTCGCACGCACACTTTCTCTCCCGCACACACATTTCAGCGCGATACGCGGAGCACAGGGTCCAGCACAAAGATATTCCCAGTGCTTCTGAACTCCATGGGCTTCGGCGGTGTGGATGTGTTGCGTGTTTTGAGCAGCAGCCCGCTGTTGATTGGCTCTTTGACGCTTTCGGACCAATTGTGTCGCTCTGTAGGCGTGGTTTTAACAGGTCGGGTGGAGGGAAAAGACTTCAGACTTATAAGAAGGTGTTGGAGAACTCTGTTGCTGCCACCAAACAGCGCTGGATGTCTCGCTGTCGTGTGAATATGCCAACATCATTAGGACACGCATCTGTCGGTCTGCGGGACCCAGAGAAGCTGAACCTCCAGGTCTCCTGCGCAGCGTCACTGTCGGCCTTCTTTCGCGCACAGGAGACCAGAGAGAGACTTACCTGAGAAGTTCAAATCATTTCAGTGTTGGTTAGGAGATTCATCTGGAGAGCTGGCAGGTTAGAAACGTTAGGTAGGGAGTAGACTTTGTGGGAGTACAGAGACTGCGTTTGATAAATAAATAGTTGAATCTGGTCATTATACATCACTCTGTTCTTCTACTTGATAATGTTCAGTGCTTTGCTACGATCTGTATTGATAAAAGAAATATAGAAATAAAAGTGACTTGACTTAAAGCGCTGCGCCACGAATAAACGCATCTCAGCTGTGCTGCAGCTTACATTTAATTATTATTATTAAGACATTCTCAAAGCGTGCTTATCAAATTGTAAAATTGTCACCCTTTCAGGCAATGAGCAAGATTCAATTAAAATGCACAGTATTTTTAATATAGGGTCATCGCTTTATATATTTACAAACCTTTTTCATTCAATTTACACCACCTCCACACACACACACACACACACACACACACACAATTTTAAGATTCATTTTAATGTGACTCTACAAATATTTCCCTGATGTGACACTCACTCGAATAACTAAAGCAGTCATTTATAATCACTGACAACCAAACTCGCCTTATTAAAAACATAAAAGCATCTTTGGTGGGAAAATGCGATTAGATAAAAAAAATAAATACAAATGAGCTTTGGTTTGACTCGATTATCAGTGGCTTGCTCAATTGTGTGTTTCGAAACGCCGCAGACAGGTCGCATGTGACATTGTTGAGGCGATAAGTAACGCGTCTCAGTGATCTGTCCTGTTTGTCAGAGTCTGAGCTGAAGAACCCTGGCGCCCCGCGAACAACACTGCACTCATTCACACGTAAACAACAGAGGGTCAGACATCTGAGTTCAACAGTGCCTAAACACTGACTCAATTATCTAGTCAGCAGAGCAGAGAACCAGTCTGTTACATTTATCACCCTTCATCAAGTGACCAAACACTACTGTCCCCGCGTCTCTTCTGCAGCTCCAAGAAACAATAGAGCGACAATAATCACGCTGCGTATTTATTTTTAAATGCACACTAAGAGTAGGAATATGAATATGAAACGAGAGGCTGAGAGATGATTGGTTATTTGGTCGCTATGAGCCCGTGCGCAGTTTTATAAAACTGTACATTTTGCAAAACGTATTTTAGTCTCGTGCTGTTAATGGAAATAACACAGAGCACGCGCTCGGCTGCCCTGCTTCTTATTTATAGTAATCAGTATGATTAGGTTTTGAAATACTATTTTCTCTAGACACGTGAGCGCGGTTGTGTGTGTGTGTGTGTGTGTGTGACCCATACACGTAGTTATGCTATTCGTATTTATTTATTTAACTCTAGAAATTTGAACAGCATGCTCCATATACTCTACTGTATCATCGATATCTCCCTCGATCTGATTCTGTTTGTGCCTGAGGGTTCATTCATTTTTGAATATTCTTCTGTAGCTGATATACACGAGGGAGGAGCAGACTGTGTTATTTTAGCGGTGACCAGGTTAATTGAAAAGCAGCCTCTGCAGATCGCTCAATATACAGTATAAGAGATGTTTCTCGTGGATCACCAGAAAAAAGACACGATCGAGCAAGACTGCTTTTTTATTTGAATTTAAAACAATCAGAAAGATTAGTGCATAGAGCAATTCATTAATCGAATCCGCTAAAACATTCACAGCATTTCAGTCCTGCTAATATTTTTTTACGTACCTGAACCCAATATTTCCGCGACAGATGCTTTCTTGATTTTATCTGTGAACAAGTCTATGGTAGTTCTAAGAGATGCACAGGTTTATGGGGAAGCCTTCGTGATGAGTCGACAACAGCAGATTATTCTTGAAGCAGCAGCTCTATAATACTGCTCCCTAAATCTTAGAGGAATGTATACATACCAGGCATTCTTCTGAGCTATTTCCCAAACGACAGGGATTTCACTTCAAACTAAAAATCTTGTTAGAACTGATGCGATGCATACAACATACACAGTTACTGAAGAGTTAAAGTTTCTATTCTAATTAATTTCCTATATGTCCTATATGTGCTTTTTAAAATACACATAGCCTCTCAGTTAATATGAGTTCTAGTCATTCTGAAGAAGTAGCATATGATGTTTAAAATCCACGGTGGGACATGTCGGCTCCTCTCAGCTGAATCTCTTTCCAGCATTACCACACTTTCAGTTCATAGTGCTGCAGTAAATATTGTGGTGAGGTTGTTGTTTTTAAGTCTTGTACACAAATTTTCATCTGCATTCTGCCTTGCTGCTCTCCCTTCAAAACCCCTCTCTGTATTATAGGCTAATGTAAAAGAAAAACGACATGTTTCGGGCTGATTTGTGCTCTCCACAATCTTTATATTTAAGCTTGTCTTTAGGTAATTCTAGACTGTCCCGACTGAAACAAGAAAGTGAAATAATGCACAAGCTGTATGTGAAAACAGAGTATGGTAAAGTCCTTTTACAGGAGACTGTTCTTGACACATGACTGGTGGGACCTATAGCAATTATTACACTGATTAACTCATTTAAGAGCTCCTTCATCTAATCTCATGTTCAGTGTAAATATTTGCTCCTGTAATGAAGCTTCTTGAGACTGTAATAACAGTGTCAGTTATAATCAGTGTAATCTGCTTCAGTGTGAAGTGTGTGTTGTCTTTGGTACTAGATGTTGCTGAGGTTGCCACATGTGTCCATCAGAACCATCGGTGTCTGTCATTGAAAGAACTGTTGCACAGGAACAAGGGATTCTAACCCTATCATAAAATAATCTACCTGTATTACGAATTATTACGAAATATATTTGTATACAAGAGTATACAAATATAGGCCGTTCTGGTCCATTTTTAATGAAACCAACCCAGATCTTTTACAAAATGCTGAGTCTTTGTATTTATACGTTCGAACCGAGGTTTTTTTTGTGTCAGATAATAAATGCGTGCCTCTTTTTTGGTTACGTGCAGACAAATGAATAATTTAGTCTTGGAACGTCACGCCATTAAAAAAGCTCACAATCGCTGAATTTCGTCTGTAAAGCGCGTTAAGAAATACACAGCCCTCGCTTTATGTTCAAGTTCTTGAATGTTAGTCTGTTTTTTCGTATGGCTGACGTAAAGTGACTTCTTGAAAACGAAAGGAAGTCGATTGCGGTTTTGAGCTTTCATGTATTAAAGTTCCCACAGCTGTTCTGCATGAAGAGGGGAGTGATTCAGAGTCTAGAGGATCTGATTGGAGCAGAAAGCACCAAATAAGATGGAAGTGAGCTAAAGAAATAGCTTCACTCGTCTAAACCTGCTATATCGACACATTAAAGGGGGACACTGAGTGTTTTCATTTCATTAATAACCATATTCACACACACACACACACACACACACACACACACACAACCTTGCAGGGTAATGCAGAGTTATCAGAACACTTAATCAAAACTTAATCAAAGATATTAAACCTAGGCCCAAAGCATCAGCAAACAGCGAACACACCAGCAAAGCCTCATAAAGGTTTTTTTGCAAATTGATCAATTCGAATTTGTTTATTATTATTTTAATGCAAATTGTATTTCAATCACACACTGTATGAAATCGTACGAAATGGCCTTTTTGTGAAATAGTTGCGTGCAGGTGGCGTTCTCCATCGGAGATCTTATATTAGTGATCTCGGGGAGGCGTAGACATCCCAGTTCAAAGTCTTGTACAGTGACTTCCGTCATGCAATATGCAACTGCTGTACAACTGCAGCGACAATGTACAATATATTCCTTGATGCTGAAGAGATGGAAGAGAAAGCAGGAAGCCACTATTAGGCACGAGCTCACTTCCGCTCAATACTGAGGATTGGGTTAGTAGATGCTCACAGTGTTTACAGCAGACTTACAAAGCACTTCATTTGAATCAATTTTAACCAATGCACCGTATTTTCTCACGCGCACCGGCTTTGCAAAGCATTCATGGTTTTTGAAGCGTGCCTTTTTTTCTAATATAATTGTGGAAAAAACAATTTTTTTGCAAGAACACATTTAGTTCTTTGGAGAAACGTACACAAATAAGAGACAAAATAAAAAGACCAGCTCGTATCTGAGTGTTTAGTAGCTGTGTTTGACTCTCCAATTAAAACAAACAAACTCGTACTTTCTCTGATGTCATCACGTCCATTCCGTTCAAACACCCAGCGCGCGCTTCAACAAACCAATTAAAATCCGATTATAGGAAACATTCTGGTTTTTAGGCCGCGGCAGCGAAGAGCCCGTGACCTCTGGACACCGGGGTCATGAACTAATCAGATCCACGGACACAAAGAGGCTGCAGAGCTGCACAAATGTCCTTGGCGACCGACTGTGGCCTATGAACCTTTGACATACATAGAAAATGAATTGACCGCTGTATTAACGAGGAAGGTGGCATTCCAGTTAATTAAGTGGCGACTGGATAAGGCTGGACATTATATGATGTGTCCCCAGTCCCCAGTTTGTTGTTGGGATCAGCTTTTGTGTGTGTTAAATGAGAAGTGAGTATCGCTGTGCCTGTGTACAGTGTGGGTCCATGGGAAAAAGGTAATCACAGGACCTCATTATCTCATTTTTCTCGCCATCTTTGGGGGGCAAGCCCTAATCAAGTGTGGCACCAGCTCTCTCTCTCTCTCTCTCTCTCTCTCTCTCACACACACCCTCTCTTGCCTTTTGCACGAAATGCAGGCTACATTAACAGTGAAAAGAAATGAGTGAAAGAGGGAAGCTTAGAGTCCATAAAGACGAACGAGAAGCAGTTCACAGCGTGATGCTGCAGAACTTCTGAAATGCATGAAGGCTGCTGCTAGTGCTGAATAGTCGGAAACTATAAACTAAAAGAACCTAACTGGTAAACAAAACTACCAGTTAGGTTTAAAAAAGTTGATCTAATCTTTCTTTGATGATTGGTCATTCAGTGTTCAAAAATCCCGACTGAGCATCAATCGAATAATTCTGCAATGTACAAACATTTGTTTTTAAATGAATGAATGCATTATTGATGCCAGACTGTAGAGTCACAATAACACATGTTCCTCGCTTCTAATGGTACCCGTCGAGATTTGCATCAGCACACAAGTAACAAATGTGAGCAACATTTTAATGATCCATTTCAGATCGGTTCCCTCCCCTGCAGATACGAGTCCTGCAATCAAAAAGCAAAGATTGTCAAAGAGATTTACACCTGTCTGGTTTCCCGAACAGACAGCCCTCAGCCCATAGATTAGACTGCTGGAGCCAGGTTGTCTGGAACCCGTGAGCTACTTCTCCCTAAATCCGGATTAAACATGATAAAATGATCAGCAGAACGCCGCTCGAACATGAAGCGAACCTCGACGAACGCGAAGCAAACCCCGAAAGCATCGCTGCGTGTCCCGCCGCTCCGCGCGTCTCTCTCGGAGGAAAGTGTTTTATGTCACGAGATTAAGAGACTCCAGCCCGATGCGGGTCACTGGACCCAAGACACTCCCGGTTAGAGGGAGTCATTTCTCAGCAAGCCTTTTAAGTTGGCAGGCGAAGGCGTATTATGACAGACGTCCCTGTTTTCCTCTGGAGCGAGCAGCAGGCGACTAGAACCCGTGTTTCAGCGCGACTGCAGCCAACGAGAGAATACCTTTGATATCGATTATTAGACCAGCACGCTTTACCTTCATCCCGGGGCTTACACGACTAAAAACTTTCATTTTATCTGGGATTGATGCCAGACAGGAAAGATGACGTTTTGCTCGGAACACGTGAAAAGGATAAATTAATGCATCATGTATAGATGTGTAGATGCAACATATAGGCTACCTTTAGTGTTCTGTGCTGTCCACGTTTTTGAGACGTGTTTTTTAAACAGTAATATGGCGAAAAATAAAACTAAATATGAACTGTGATAGTGTGGTTTATATATATATATATATTTAAGGTAAAACGTACAGCGATGTTTAATGTTGTGTAATGTTCGAATCGACAGTAAACTGATTTAAAAGGACTCATTAACTGTCCTGTTCATGTAAACCCGAATCCTGTAACAAAAATACATACTTTCACTTAATTATGTTCACTTTATAAAAAACATTTTGGTAAACTGTGAAAAATTAGAAATTTATTAAATATATTAAAGCTACGGTTCGATAAACGACACACACACACACACACACACACACACAAATATTATCACTTAAGAGAACATAGTTTTGATCTACTTACATCACCTTTAATTAATTAATTAGACTACGTATTTTTAAAACTCTACTTTCTTTGCGCAGACCTTTTAGGTGTGAAATCTATTAAAGCTGAACTCAACGCAACGCGTCGCCTTCTTTGCGATAAAAACGTAATCGAAATATGCTGCTATAGAGAATTACCAGACATTCACATAAGTAGTTTAAATTGTGATATACAGACACACATTTTCTATGTATATTTTTTAATCCCCAAATTTTATCATAAGACTCCGTGAAAACTCTCTCCTCTCTCTGGATATCAACAGGTTGCTTTCAGCCATTAAACTGCTTTTATGGATTTGTGTGTTTGTAGTAATTGTAACTGTGCCTTTTATTGTCTAGGCCTGCATGCTTGAAATAGGTTAATTTATGCTCACTCTATCTTCAGCTTTTATATTCGCAGCAGTAAATTAAATCCCAAATCATGCTTGTATTCATTTATTCTCCAAATACTGCAGCTCGTGCGAGATTTGGTTCAATTAAAATCAAAATTAGCGGAGGTTATTCTTTAATTGAAGTTGACCAGTTCAGAGAAACGATATTTGATATTTATATTTAGTTAATGTGTAATGTTTTCGTTGTTTAATTTGAATGCTGCTGTCCCTTTTTCATTTACGAATAAATAACTTTATACAGTATAATTGCAATTGAATGCAATTCATACAACGATATATGTGACTACGTACAAAGGATAAAATGTTAGTTTCTGCTTGAAATTGAATCAGTATATAAAGAACAGGATCAATGACAGCGAGAAGCAGCGTCCAGGATCCACACTCTCTCAAACAGATTTATTCTAATAATTCTGCATCAGAACCATAAAAGCATAGCAATCACATATTTGACTGTCCTGCTTCTTGAGGTTACATAAACCACATGGCTGGTGTGACCAGAAACATGATCCAGACATCATTCTTGAAGCTTGTCCCTTTGGGTGAAAGGAGGGGTGTGAGTTATGGACATGTAGCTTTTCCATTTCAATAGCCCATCTGGGTTTCTACTGTAAGACTTGCTGCATGAAATATTCAGGGTTCAGTGAAAATTGATCTGATTCTCTAGAGTGAGGCTTCTTTCCCGTCTTTAGCAATCTAAGACTGAAGCAGCAACCAGTCACACTGCAATATTTGGTATCAGTGTGTCCAGATTAACTTCCAGCCTTCGCACAAGCACAATCTTCATATTATGTACTGTGTGTGTGTGTGTGTGTGTGTGTTCACATGTATGCCAATCACATGTTTATCAGCATCACATCCATGTGCACCAACATCAAGCAAATCAAGTTCTTGTAATTAGATTATAATCAGACAACATCAAATAAAATATTCAGACAATAACAGGGAAATAAATAAAATATCACTATCATTTTGTAGTAAGTGTTTTTTTGTTGTTGTTGTTGTATTATTTCATTTAGTATTAGCTTTTCATCAGTTCACTAACCCCAGTTTAATGTCCTTAATAGCAATTAATAAAACATATTTCTTTTTATGTTTTTTTATTATGTGGCACAACATAATCTATATGATTGAGTTAGGTCATAAGTAATCCAAAAGTAATCAAAAGGTAGTCAGATTAGATCATTTAAAATGTGTAATCCAGTAGATGACTAACTACATTTTTTTCATGTATTTTTAATGGGCTACAATTTCAGCCATCTTCCGAGCACTGCAGAAAACACACACACACACACACACACACACACACACACACACACGTTCTCATGGCCTCAGCCGTGTGTTTGAATCTTAATGAGGCCTTATTTGTTTTGACTGATCCTGGAATGCCCATCCGTCCACACACACTCGTGCACAAATAATCCAGATGCCATTGTCCACCTACCGACAGTGTAAAGATGCTACTCGCTCCTTCAAATGTCCTCTGCTTTACCTTCGAAGTGCGAGAAGCACTGTGCCTTCACCAAAAGCAAAACAATCTGAGGAAACTGGGAACAATCATAGGCAGGCTCCAGTGAGCTGCCATAAAAAAAAAAGCTGAGCGCTCCTCGCCTCCAGTCCGCTCTATGACCTGATGAAAGATCAATGAGCAGACCGGGCTGCCACTGAACCCTCCAGTGCAGCAGGAAACAGACCAATAAAAGAAGAGACACCAAGGCCTCTCGTTTTCCATAAAACAAGTGCTACTGCGTACGACTGAGACTGTCTGCAAACTGTCACGTGTGTTTCACACTGCAGAGCATGTCAAGATTTGGTCCTTTGAGGTGGAGAAATGTGATGTTGTGTGTCAGTGGCCAACACACACTCACACATGTTGGGTTTACATGTTTTATGGGGACATTTCATAGGTGTAATGGTGTTTCTACTGTACAGACTGTATGTGGTATTATCCTACACCTGCCCTACACCTAAACCTACCCCTTACAGGAAACTGCGTGCACGTTAGGATTTTCAAAAAACTACAAAAAACTCTGTGTGATTTATAAGCTTGTTTCCTCATGGGCACCTAACAAATGTCCCCACAAGATCAAAATTTACTGGTATTCCTATCCTTGTGGGGACAACTGGTCCCCATAAGGTGATAAATACCAGGTGCACACACACACACACACACACACACAGCAGTTGGCTGGAGCAGGGCTTGTTCTCAGCTTCGTCTGCTGCTCCTGCTGGATGGAATGCAGAAACAGAAACAGACTAAAGTCTGTCAAACTCAACTCTACACAGAATACGTCCACGAGCCGTCACTATTACTCTGATGTTTTGGAGACCGGCTCTGTGAATGAAGTTGTCTCTGCATTTGTCTGAACAGTCTTTAAAATGCTGAACATGCCTCCACACTGTAAAACATTTATAGTAAAAACCAGCCGATATTGTTGCCAGAACTTTTCCATAAAAACAGCATTTTAGGTTTTACAGATTTACAGTAAAAAAAGCATATATGTGACCCTGGAGCACAAAAACAGTCGTAATGGCAATTAAAAAAAATTGGGATACCTCAAAATGTATACATCATCTGAAACTGAAATAAAGAATTTTAACATTGATATATGGTTTATTAGGATAACAACAACAACAAAAAAGGATAACATCGCCATTGTCCAAATGAAGTTCTTAGCAATGCATATTGTTACTCAAAAATTAAGATTTGGTACATTTACAGTAGGAAATTGACAAAATATCTTCATGAGACTTCAAAGCAGTTTTCCCCAAAAGCTCAATATAAAATTATTCAGTTGCATCATTCACTCAAAAACAATACAACACTGTTAATGTAACAACTCAAACTATAACATAAACACTAGTGAGAGAAATACAAGTTATTTCAGTAAAAACTATTAAATGTGAGCTGTCACTCAGTAAAGTCTGGAAAAGTTCAGTTATTTTTTTTCACTTGTAAATATAATGTGACTGCTTATGACTTCTTGAAAAACTGTAAAATGACATGCAATGTGAGTTCTCTACACACAGTACAGAACTTACCATGCAGTGAGTTTTATAGCAGCAGTCTTCAGTCATTTCTGTACAGGGTAGAATATAAAAATTCCTACGTAACTGATCTGAAATATTCCCATTCTATGGCTGCACAGAGACACAAGAGTTTGTAAAGCCCAGAGACGGACGGCTGCGATCTGCTGCATTCTTGTGTGATTTGCAACAAGCTCTTTATGTAATTTGTCAGGAGGGAAACGGATTTTGTCAGGTGGAGATGAGGTTCAGAAGTTCACGGCTAGTTTAAACCCAAGCATTCCAAGTCTTTACATTATTTCCATTTATTTCCAGCCTCCCTCCCTCCTGCGTCTGTGTGCTCAACTGTTGGATCAGATCAGACCGGCTTCTTCTGAGATACATGTGCAGACCACGAATATGAATAAGGCCTTGTTTCTCTTTCTTCAGACATACGTGGGTTTATTCTGAGAGCTGATTCAAACACAGTAGCTAAGGCTGAACGACTCAACCTTCATGCAAACTATTGCATCAGATCATAAAATCCAAGATATGAAGATTTCATCAGTCTTTGTTACTTTGTTGTAATAACAATGCTATTCTCGAAGCCCATTTAAGGTTTATTTACCGTTCCAAAGCCTTCTGCTCTTATAAGAGGCTGCTATTTGAAGAAGAATGCCAGCAGACATTGTATGCTTAAAAGGCTCTTGGCAGGTGTTTGTTTGTTTGTTTGTTTGAAGATGCAGCGCTGTGCTTTGAGTGTACGTATGAACGAACTCCTCATCTCCCGATAAAACGCTGTGCTATTTCCTCTGCTTGATTGCAGCTGGAATTACTCCGGTTGTTTGTGAAGACGCAGTGTTCACTCCATTTGTTGAGGACAATTAGAGAACGAATACATCAAGAATACTCACCGTACATCTCTTTAAATAGTTTTTTTTTTCTTTTGAGTAATTGCCAAAGACCAGAGTGCATTATTAATCAGCCGTCCGAGCAAAAGAATCAGTCACAAACACTTCCATTCCATTTGGCAAATGATTGCATAATTCGCCTGCAATCCTTCACGCCGGAGAAGTGCTGTTTATGTAGGGTTTCAGTAGTGATCGCTGCAGTCTGGTAAAGCTTGAATGACCTGATCAGTGCCTCCGGGTTTGCTTTCTCTTCAGCAGTAACTGCTCTTAAATCGCTCATCTGTTGAAGGTGGCAACATCATCACGATATTACGACCAGATGTGACTCGGTGAATGCTGGATGTGCCGTATCTCATCGTGCAGCATATGGTCTCTATCAGATTCAAATCTGAATGTCCAGCTTCATTAATGCACAGACACAGACTCCACGTCTCTGGACAGCCGTCCCAGCAGCAAACATCTGGACTTTGTGTTTTTAGGCCGCAGCGGTTGATGCTCCATGTTTCAGGACAGACGAGTCTAAGCGGCTTCAAAGACATGGTTTACTCTGCTTGGAATAATTCACGAAAGAGCGACGGTTCTCTTTATGACAGGGGTCAGAGCAGATGACTGCGCTGAAAAACACCCGTGCATTTAATCCTACAGAATTAGCAGCCAGCAGATACCTCAAATAAACTGATCTGCTTCCAGCACTGAAATATATGATTGGGGCTATGCTTTTATACTTTTCCCTCAGCACTCACCTCACTCACATTTCAGTTTAGTTTACTGCCTCATTTTAAAGTGAGCTTAAATCATTTTGTTGAGGTTAATAATGATTAGATACATCAAAAGTGACAGTAAGGACAGGTCTAATGTTACAAAAGGCTTCTATTTCACATAAATGCTGTTCTTTTGAACGTTCTATTCATTTGTGAATCCTGAGAAATAAAATGCATCATGGTTTACACAAAATATCTATGTTTTCAAAATCAGAATTGTTTCTTTAGCAAATCAGCATTAGAATGATTTCTGATGCTTAAGACTGGAGGAATGATGAAAATGCAGCTTCGATCAAAGAAAGAAATTAGAGTTGAACAGATATTCACTTAGAAAACAGCTATTTTACGTTCATTTTTGATCAAATAAACACAGCCTCTGTGAGCCGAAGAGAAGAGCAACAAAAAGTCTTACTAAATATATGAATATTCTTATACAACCAAAGAGTGTTTGAAATACGTGTGTCATATTTATCAGTAAACCACAGTGACCTAAACTTGCATCAATTAATATTCTGTTAATAAATAAGCAAGTTAAAAAGGTTTCTTTATCAATTAATGCCCAGCTTAGCGGTCGAAAGCAATACCTCTAAGAGTCACGTGATCTTCAGATTCAGCAGACTGAGTACTAACTAGATAAATGTGTCAACAACAAAGAAAAAAATGTGCCTGTCTACAGTAAATCAGCGAGGCACGGCATCTTTACAATATACTAAAGCCCAATGGAAGTGATGTGCACTCTGTTACTAGCTAGTTCTGCCTCGGGCTTCCCTGACTTTAAAGATTATTGAGCAAATGATCAATTTGTCAAGTCTTAAGCAAAGAGAGCAGGCGGCAGATCAACTGAAGGCTTTTTATAATGATTGGATTTGTTGTGATTAGAGCTCTTAAATGATCAGGCCAAAATATTGACCTCGCTCCGTGGCTTTCCATATTCCTCCAAGGTGAATAAAGCACTTTAAATATTCACAGCTGACATCCTTTTAATTGTTGAGCTGAGATCAATCTAATAACGTTATTCACAGGAAGGCAATGAAAGCTGTTGTTGTTGGCTGCTCCCCAGCGCTGTCTCAGCTCTGCCAGGCCTTCACAGGTGTTCTGCTCTCCTCAGCTTCTGTTTCCTGCAACGCCAGGGTCATGGGTCGGATTCCCGGAGGAAGTAACAACTGTTGATGTGCATGTCCTTAAATGCAATGAGAAAAAGATCTGCCAAATGCAGAAATTGAAATAGGTGAAAAGTTGCAAAAAGGCCCACGCTGCACGGAAAAAGAGAAGATGCCAGATTTACTAAGAAACAGCAACTGTTTGGAACACTGTTTATATTTAGTTGTTTTTTTCATTGGCATAGTTGTGAAGGGCGTTTTTGCCATTTATTGCAGTGTTTTCCTGATACACTATTTTAGATTTAAAGTAAATTTCTGGCCCGTAATTTTGAGCTCTTCGGTGACAGTGCTGGGTCGATAACACACAAATTGGAGTCTTTTACTGATAATGAATTACAAGACCAAAAAATTGTAACATAAGCTAATACGTAACTTAATAGGTAATGTATTCAGACTACTTTTGCTTACTCTGGGCCTAACCTATAAAACATATATTCCTCTCTTTGTCAACATTATGAAGTATATTGAACATTACGCAATGGTTTTCCATTGAACTGGGGTTCAATGAGTTGATAAAAAAGACATTGTAAAAAGAAAAGTCAACTAACTAACTTTAAATAAAATAAAAACAATCAAAATAATAAACATTTAAATATTGAATATTATTTCAATTAACAATTAACAAACATCAGATAACCTTAAACAAATGAACTGAATTATTGAAATGAAGCCAGAATAGCAGTTTAATAAACCTGTAAAGGTGAGTACTTGGTAACGTTTGAATCGTGGTACTCTCAAAAATAACTCGGGGAGAAAGAATGGTTAAATACATTTTCCTTGCTCTCGAGAAATATTTTCATTGCGTCGCGAAACTGAAGTTGAGTCACGTGGACTGTTTTCCGATGTTCTGTATCTGGATCACTCTACGGAGGGTCAGAGAGCTCTCGCATTTCATCAGAAATATTGTCATTTGTGTTCAAGGTGAGGGCGAGTAATTAATGACGCAATGTTCATTTCTTTAAGGGTCTTTGTGACGCCTGTCGGTCGTGTTATCGCATCAGAACACTGAGTCCGACGACGCTCAGACTGCTCACTTCCTAAATACATTTGTTCATTAATCCACTTTCTGCCCACTTCAGCAGGCTCTGACCTTTCATCGGATGCCAAGCGACGGAGTGAAAGAACATCGTCTGCCCGGCGTCCCCGGAGCCACACCCCGCCGGGCTAATAGAGTTAGCGTAATGCCGTCGTGAAACTGAATTGCGAGCGAGATGACTTGTTTTGCAGCGCACCGCTCTCGTGGACAAACATAAAACAGCGCAGAGGGGTCTTTGAGCCACGGCTGCAGACAATCTAATTGGTATTGACATTCTCGTCTCTGAGGAAATTTGACATCTAAGGGCAAACAATTCTATTTAGTCGCCTGAATACTCTCAATGGAGGAGCGACGCTGTCCGACAGCGCGGCGTGCTCCCGCGCGGCAATCGATCCTAATCTGATTCTGGACAAGGAGCAGAAAAATGAAAATAAAATCAAAAGCACTGTTAGGGCAAAATATTAACAAGGGAGAACAATCCTGGTGGTGGACAGCAGCAGTAATGTGCTTGAGCTACAGTATTGTTAATGCACAGAGCCCTCCGTAGAGGTGCCTCGGCCTCAAAGAAATCTGCTGCTCCAGCTAAAAGCGCCAGAGGCTGCCAAAAGAGCCTCATTCTCTGAGAGCGCGTCTCGGGCCCCGGCCCCGGTCGCCTGATTTCATTAGTCTCACTCCCTGGAGAACACATCTCATTTTTTGTGAGAGTGGACCATCCAGGAGGGGTTTACAAAGAAGGTCCATCATAGACGAGAGTGCATGTGTGAGAGATGACGGATCAGAAAAATTTAAGTGGCCCTCACAAATTCTCTGGTGTGTGTGTGTGTGTGTGTGTGTAAGGGCTTCAGAGGCGTTTCACTTGTGTCGGTCAGTCAAAGAGTGAATGAGATATGCAGGGTCAACTATAGGAAGCTATATTTGGTGAATACAGCGCTCAAAACATTCATCTGTCTGAGCATTCTGACCGCAGTACGGTACATTTAAATCTGTCTGTCCAGGAATATTTGAAGTATTAAACATGCTTATAAATCAGACTGCTAGAGTGCTTGTTAGAGCACGGATTGACTGGATCCAGAGCCATGAGAACATCTGATCATATTAATCTTTATTTCCGAATCAAAAAGAAAAAGATACACATAGAGTCAATTTAAACAGAGGAAATTAAGCACTTATACATGTTCACGGTTTTAAAATAATGCCATTTTGATGTTGAACTGAATAATATTGGGTTTATTTTTAGAACACTTAGAACAAGAGATTCAAGAATAAGAGTAGATACAAAATGCAAAATGACAAGGTTAGCAAAAAACCTGAGTGTGATTGTTAATATTATTAGTATTAACTCTTATCCTACACCTTTTATATTTTATCTTGTTTATGCGTTTGCCCAAGAAGTTGTCGGTAAAACGTAAGTAAAGATGACGAGCACTTCCGGTACAATAAAGTGACGAGACTCTCCTGGTCTCTTTATAAATTGGTTGAAAACTACATTAGCCATGGTCTGTTTGCAGTTCTTTACCTTGTTGTTTTAAACAAACGTGAAATGTTTTAAAGGCGAGGAGTGTTCTTCTCAGTTCTTTAAAGATCTGGATCTAAGGTGTGTATCTTCACAAATCCAGTTGTCGCTTAGAAAACTGGATAAAACACGACGAGAAACCATTAAACACGGAGGATGCGGTAACTGTGAGTAGTATTCAATTTTCTGTTGTTTATGCGCTGTTTACTGTTTGCTTAAATCGTAACTGGTGAAATGAAGGCTAAGTGACCTACAGGCCTGTCATAGGAAGCTGCTAGGCCAATAACAAATGTGTGCATTAGAAATAGCCGCTTATTGCAGTCTTCTAATCTGCTTTAAATGGCAGAGATCAAACTTCCATCAAACTGTTAAAACATTATTTTAACTCAACCAATTATTTTAGTTACTTTAACTCAACTCAAAATTTTATGCAGCACAAGCTTTTACTTTATAATTAAAATCTTATTTTAATTGTTTTGTGTGTTTGTGTTTTTGTAGTAGGCTAGTTATTGTTACTTTGGATTTCTTGTAATATTTATTCATATTTTTAGATATTTGAGATATGTGACCCTGGACAACAAAACCTGTTGTCATAACTGTTAATTTTTTTATACATGATCTGAAAGCTGAATAAATAAGCTTCCCGTAGATGTATGATTTGGATGTATAGGCCAATATCTGACGAGATACAATCTGAAATATGCTGAGAAAATCACCTTTAAAATTGTCCAAATGAAGATCTTTTTGAAGGATTTTTGGCAAAAAAGAAAAATCAATAATTTTGACCCATACAATGTATTTTTGGCTATAAATATACCCCAGCGACTTCAGACTGGTTTTGTGGTCCAGGGTCACATATTATATTTTTACATTTCAATTTAAGTTTCAGTTATTTGCTTATGTGTTTTTGTCATTTTTAATGTCATAATTTTTTATGTTTATCAGTGCTGTCAGACAATTAATCAAGTTTTCGTTTTACATAATACAAGCATGTGTACTGTGTATATTTATTATGTTTATATATATAAATACAAATTAGTGTATTAATGAAAAATGTTATTTCTATATAGTATAATAAATATATTTTAAATACATGTAAATATAATTTTTTTAATGCCCAAGGTTTAGTTAACAATAACAACACTGCTAGTAGTTCAGCTTCAGATAACAATGTAGTCAAATAAACATTTGAGCATAAGAAAAAAGTTCAAAATAAAAGCGTCTGTACACAGTTATGACGTGTGAATATGTGTGTATGCACAGACAGCAGAAGAGACTCAATGTTGCCGACACCTAGTAGAAAAATCCAGAAACAAGCTAACATTAAAAGCCTTCCAGACTTCCCTGCATGCCGGCCGCCAGATCTCAATCGGAGCACCTGATAGAGCCTTTCTCAGAGTACCTGAGGTAATGTTCTCTGCCACTGATAGGCTTGATTTACACAGGTTGAAATGCAGGGCTGAGGGGGGATAAACAGGTCGGCTGCTCTCGGAGGCTTTGTGTTGATCAGTTGAGCAGATAGACGTCCATAAACGTCTGTCTTGTGGCCCTCGGCGGTGTCTGCTCCGAGACTGATGTTATCACACCGAACAGGCCAAAGATGTGGACACATTCCTCCTGTTGGCTATTGACCGAATGAGGGCCTGGTCCTCGTTCTCAGCGTTTAGCATGTTAATTAGACGTCTAGCCAGTGCAGGGAGACAGTGGCACAAATTTGAAGAAGCGTAATGAAATTAAATGCAGCGGACAAGATGGCTGTGACAAGTTGCAGAGAAATCAGTATTGTCACGAGGACTTTCAGACGCTGCAGGTGGAGCAGGTTTGTCAGTGAAAGTGTGTTCACATCCACACAAACATCAGCCTAAGATCTCTAACATGGCGTCAAAAAACTGCTGCTTTTTAAGCATGTTCCCAATTTACAATATCTTTCATTTGTCAAAGTGAGTAAAACAAACAAAAGTAGTCCTTACTTTGACTTCTTATTGCACTTTTCTATAGAATGTGTGTGCATTTCTTCCAATTTCTAAAATAAATAATATACTGATATTACAGGCTAACCATCAAAATCGTACAATATTCTTGCAATATGAAGTCCATGACACGTTATTTTTGAATGATTATATATAACTTTTTTTTTATCGTAGATTATATATTATTCAGTTGTTGTTTTTTATTAACTAAGGAATGAGTTTCATTAACTAACTAATTAATTTTAATCCCACGGGTTACAATAGTGACCGTAAAAATGCTTTTCATTTATAAAGCTCTTAAAACCTTACTGACTGATGCTTTAGTGCACTTCCTGCAAATGTGGAAAAAATAAAGGGTCTCAAATAAATATAAGTTTTACACAATTAGTGCAAATTGTCAGACGACCAGAGCAGTTTATTTCCTGTTTGCAAAATGATAAAAGCTCCAAAACGAAAGGCTAGTAAAGTATGTTAACATAAAGATATGACATAGATTTTTATCTTTAGGGCGTCTAGTATTAATATAGCATTCACATATATTTATCTTTGTTAATGCATATTACTATTCAAATATGAAGTAGTGGCATATTCATGATAGGAAATGTCCTAAATATCTTCACGGAACACGATCTTTACTTTAATATCCTAAAGATTTTTGGCATAAAAGAATAACTTCTAATTACGAATCATATGATGTATTGTTATCTATTTCTACAAATACACCAGAGTCACAGATGAGGGATGATCAGGTCAACATACAGAAGTACAGAAATTCTACATTGATAAAAAACAACAAAAAAAAACCTCACTGTGATTGTATCGGTGGGAAAAACAGATCGTTTCTGAAAAAAGTTATAGTCACATCCCTATTGAAGACAATACAGTGAGGATTTCCTTTCAAATCTTCTACATTCAATCTGAGCTGGTGATCTAATAATTCATTTTGTAACATTATCTCTCCTATTACACTAGAAAAGCGCAGCTCAAAAGTCATGCTAATGATTGCCTTTTTGAAATATGATGTCTTAAAGATGAATCAAATATGCTCTATGGCAATTTTCTTTCCCAAGATGCTTAACACAGCTTGCTTCGCCATCTGGATGGTATGGCCATGGAGAAGATGATAATGCACTTTATGATGAGGGGAGGATGAAACCTTTGACCTTCACAGCCCTTTGACCTCTCCGAGCGATATTCAGCGGTATTCCTATAAGCAGCATATGCTTGCTCGTCCGATATGTTAAAGAAATTTATAACCAGAGCTATGTCGATAAGGCCTTGGCTTCTCTCTCCGGTCCCAGCGGACTACGAAAGACCGCATCGAGTGTATCTACTTTTCTGTGAACATACTTGATCTTCCTGCTCGTTTTCAGTGAGACAAAGTTATTTCTGGTGGGAGTTATACGTCATGTTACTAATGGCTTGTGTCAGCTGAGCTGAGAATATAACCTGTTGTAGATCTCTTACAGTAATCACAGCATCTGAAGCAGACCTGTAGCTCCTCACGTGTGTAGAGAAGAGACGGAGGGCCTTTCCCTTTCAGCCGTCCTGAGATTAAACATCTGCTGATCCTTCAGTCTGTTTATTCATCGCTTCATAAATAAAGTAGACCTATCAGTGTTTTATGACCATATGGGAGATTTTTCCTTCAACGGTAAAGATTCGGTGCCACTGGTGACAACATTTACCAAAAACTTGTATGCGTTACTAAGAACTTCATTTGGACAACTTTATAGGTGATCTTCTCAATTTTTTTTATTAATATATATTTTTTAATCCCAAGTATTGCCCTATCCTAACAAACCCTACATCAATGAAGTATAAATCTCAGTTTCAAAAAATGTGGCTCCAGGGTCACAGTCGTTTTTTTACTTAATAAAGGCTTAATAAAATGCCAAGAATGAAATGACTAATATTTTATTAGGTCTGTCTCTGCACCTCACCTCACTCCTGATTTCTCTCAACACAGGGACAAGAGAAGCATCTGTAAATTAGCTGGAAAACCTTTGTAAAAGTAAACCTTGAAAGTAAATTCTTGTCAATGTAAGAGTAATGCATTACCCTCCACAGTACTGTACATCATCAGAGCAGCAGGATTTCTCTTCGCTTCAGCGCTGCTGGGAAAAACACGCATGGCATCGGAGGACCTCTGTTGTTGTGTTTTATTTCCAGAAGCTTGTTTCTGTTGTGGGTCACCTCTTATGTTCTACTTCAGAGTACCAGAGCAGATACACAACCTTCAAAAATCCTGCTTTCATTCTTAGAAGAAACACTCAAAGATTTAGTCGGAGCGAACCAGGTACAGATTGTACATTATTATTTATTTGTTTATTTTTTTCCAAGTCCATGTCTCTTACTAACTATGCTTTTAACCACAGCTGTGTTCAGATGTTCATTGGAACTATGAGAGCTACCAAGTCTTTAATGTGAGCCGCATCGATGGCTAAGAATGACTTTGTGGTGTTTTTTTTCAGCGACAAGTGCCAGCAGGAATCGGAGTTCCACCTGTAAGAAAACAAATAAATGAGTGCACAACAAAGCTTCTGGAATGAATTTCCTGCAGTAAAGTCCATTAGCACACAAAGATGTTGCAAGACTCTTCTATGTCATCTGCTCACCGCAGTGGCCATTGACCTAAAGACCCCGGGCTCCTGACCTCTGACCCATGATACTGACCTCTTCACTTGGCCTCTTATTTCTGGGCCCTGCTCTGTCGATGACTACCTGCCAGGCACCTGCTTTGAGAAATGAAACGGTCGGGAATATGTCTCCGGGGAGCTCTCGGAGCTCACAGACAACAGGCTTGCACAGTCCCTGCGTCTGAATGGGTCTGGAGAGGGCCCGGTAAACCAATCTCCCTAATTATCTATTGAAAGAACATTCTTTTTCCTTTCAGAGTCATTACCCTCGGTTCAATTGCTGGAAAGTAACATACAGGGGCAAAAAAGCAGGGAGGAAAAATACACTCCAAAAGCAGGGTTGCTGATTTCCACCAAGGTTAATTACTTGGGAGGGACCAGATGTGAAATATAGATTGGAATAAAGGTGAAGGGGACTGGCACTGAGAACAAATTACAAATAAATGCAAGATCTTAGATGGCTCTTATGTCCGGCTGATTTGAAAAGAGCGACGGAGGCGTATGTCCAGCTTTCTGAATGACTAAAGAGTGACGGCACCGGCAAAAGAACAGCTCAGATGTCCTTGGGTTAATATATTTATTTACTTATGAATTTTGGTTTTCTATCCCTCTGCTCGAAATCGAAGCTTTGAGATGTGATGAATCCGGAGGGTTTGCACTTATTCTCATTTGTTCGGGTGACGCTCTCTTGTTGAACACCAGATTGTTTCCCACAGCAGTGAGAATATTCAGATGTTTTGATCTCAGGATAATTTCATGTTTTCTAGAGATCGTTAGAAATCAGTGACCATCTCCTTCTGCATTACTGCATTAGCATGATTTTCTTTTGTTTAACTTTTACAGGTCTCTCATCTGGTTAATGACTTTGAACTTGCTGGGTTTTGTTGTAAACTGATCCACAAAAATCGCTGGACATACATAGAAAAAAAACAACAGCAATGGAAAAGCAGTTCAATCCAAAAAAAAAAAAAAAAGTGAACTACTGCCACTCTGATATTTCACATTTGCATCATGATCATTGACTGAAACTGCTTTAAGATAATTAATAATAATAATCCTGTACGGATGTTACACCCTAACCTAAATAACCTTGACTTTTAAGATTTTTTAAAAGCATTTCCTTCTATTATTTCTGAACATACATCATGTATGCACGTTTGTACAAGATGCTGTTGTAGTTCATGTGTTATTTCTTCAAATATATTTAACAAGTGATTTACTTAACATAACTTCATTAACTTTCATTCATCACTTGGAATAGAATTCTCGTCAACTAGAGGGTTAATGAAGAAAAACTTACTAGAATCATGTTGTAGTTACATTTTCAGGTTGACTAGTTAAAAATAGTAAAAAAATTGAGAATCACTCAAACGCTCTGATTTTGTATTTATTTTTTCCTCCATATCGCCCAGCCATACCGCAGTGACTGCTACTGACAGGCCGGGTGTTTTTATAGTTAGTGCTCTTCACAATATAAGAAGTTTTCCAGAAATATGAAGCGTCTTCACAGCAGCTCACACATCACAAGAGAAACCTAAGGGTGAATATGTCGCCGCTTGACCTCGCTTACTGCTCTGTTTGTCAGCAAACGGTAAAAAACCAACAACACAAGTCTGTCTGGTTGTTTGTCACAAGCGGTGAGGTTTGTCACCGGCCCAGCGTGAAGCCTGTCATTAGTAATAAAGTTTGGCTGCCGGACAGAGGCTGTGTTTCCTGGCACCGAAGCTCAGAGACACGGGTGCCAGGCCTGCTCTTCCCCAGAGACCCGGCAGGATCCAGAACGCTTTGTGTCGGAGCTCTTGGCAGGACTAGTTAACTCACTGGTGTCCACTAACCCCTGTGGACAGCACTTCTGAGACATGCAACAAGTCTTCTTGCTTTTCTGAGCTGGATGTACGTTGGCATCTAAAGAAAGTTTGTGGTTTATAAAGGGCGCGTGAGTGCGGTCTGAGCGATGACACTCGCGGCTCCTCCACCACATCTGTTTCTGATTGTTAACATGAAGAAACAGACCACCGGTCCCTGTGGAGTAAAGCTCTAGCAGTCTCTCAGGTTACCCAGTGTCCCAATCAACACTGTAGGAAATGATCCAATGCTTTCTTCCGTTTCTTGTAGCTTTGTTCCTCTGTACAGTGTGACTAAAGCCTGGAATACATATGACTTTTAATCTGAACAGATCTTGTAAATATAGAGGAAAATTAAAAATATCATGGGGTTACAAGTCAAGACATGTCTTTGTTACAAACCGTGTTGGGAAAAGTTAATTTTAAAAATAATGTGCTGCAGTGCTCCCTAAAAAAGTAACTAATTACGTTACTTGGTTACTTCTTATGGAAAGTAGTGCGTTACATTACTTTTGAGTCACTTTTTAAATCTTTCTTATGGGAAAACCTTCTTATGGCCCTTTTACACACAAACTGAATAAAGGGAAATCACTGCAAAAAATCAACATGCAAAATAAAAAAAAATAAAGAAACACAAAATAAGAAAAAAGACTAAAAGTAAGCAAAATTATCTGCCAATGGGATGAGAAAATTTTACTTGGTAAGATGTCTTGAAACAAGACAAAAAAATCTTGCTACATAGAAGGTTCTGGCTGTCTTAAAACAAGAAAAAATTAAGTAGATTCAAGCAGTACATATGTCTTAAAAACAATGCAAAAATAGTAAAATCTAGCATTTTTATCTTTAGCTGGTGTTAGATATTCTTGGTAAGAATGTCTTGATATGAGAATATATATATAAACATTCTAAGAGTTTCAGGCTCATTCTAAGAGAAAGTTTCAGTTTAAAATTAACATTTAAAGCCTTAAAATAAGATAGAGGTCTTCTTTCAATCTACTAAAAATAAGCTGATAAAATGTAGAAAAAAAGAAGACAAAAATCAATAAATCAGATACAACAAATATGCTCTCAACATTGCTTTATTAACTCCAACTGTAGGAGTAACAAAAATGACTGTCCAAAACTGCAATCCAATGCATCAAATTACAGAAATGTTAAGGTCAAGAAACAAAGCCTGGTTGATACATCAACTGAGACAGTAATACACGTAAGAAAGAAGAAAAGAAAAACACATTTTGTTCAGGTTTAGAATTAAAGCAATTTCTGTATGTAAGAGCCTGATGAATATAAGAACCTGAAAACAACCATTACTCGTCAAGAACAAGAAGTATGATTTAGAACATTTCCACTAATCCCCCATGAACTTTTTCCACTCTGAAATGGCTTTCTTGTAGGACGAAGTTGCATCACGGCCATGGATGGCATCTGACATCACTTCTGTCTGAAGTACAGACAGGAGAGTTGCAACACACTTCGGGTAGATTGGATGAAATACATAATAGTATGCCATAAGGTAGAGCACACCTTCATGGAGGTCTTCTTTTGGAAAAGTTGTAACAGGTGTTGTACCAATGGCCAGCATGCAATTTTTCTCAGACACAATCAGAACAGGACAGGAGAGTGGTCTCCCCTTGAGGAAGGAATCTGGGTTTTCTGTTGGCTAGAAACACGAAAATGAATGAGCATTTCATAACCACTCTTCTATCTCTGTTGTGACTATGTAAGGGATGATGTACAGGCAGCCGCTTTGCTTATTTCTGCGATAACTACCGGCTGCCTCTGCATTATCCCGCTTATTATACGGCTACTTGCCACACAAGGAAAATAACTGGACATGAATATGAATTTGAAACATTTTATTGGCATATTTGTTTTAAATGAACATTTTATCCTTCCGCGAAACAATATAGTACCACGTGAATAACATTCAAACGTTAGTAAGACATCTACATATAAATATATATATTAACGGATGTATTTTAGTTATTTACAAGTATTAAATTGCACCTTATCTTGTCCAGTGTTTGTCACAAGATGGCATCAAACGGTAATCTTTGTAAATAAAATCTTTGATTTTAAACAAACAAGTAGTACCAGCTATGCATTATTACTTCGGAGCGGTTATTATTTGACAAGAACGAACCTGCAAATGTCTGAACTGACCAATCAGAATCAAGCGCTCCAGAGAGCCGCGTAATAAATGAAGTTAATGCGCATCTTACCTCAAGAATGTGCAGCATTTCTTCACTTGCTTGTCCCATCTTTTTTGGTGGGGCTACAGGTGAGGGAAACATCTCCGGAAGAGCCTTCATCATGGCTATGGAGTGTTTCACTGTGTTAAGGAGAACAGTCATTTATAATTTACTTGAATGAGTTTAGCATGCATTAAGAGATTCACTTTGCACCTAATCTTGATTAATTCATATACAATTCTGCATTAAAAATGATAAATAATTTTAATTACAAAAATAAAATATATATTTAGAATAAAATATATATATCTTTTAGTTGAAAAGACATTCCTTTGAAGACCTCTCAGTACACATTTTTAAATAATTGGTTTGAAAGGAATGAACAAAGCAATGTCAAATCTGCACAACCAACACTATTATTGTACAGTGGTGTAGTCTATGTGAGGTGTACGCCGTATATCCACTCACAAAAGTGTGAGGATACATAACATACATGGAACAGGAACGTTAACATTATAGAAACATCAGAAAATTAGCCAGAGACAACTGGGAGTCACAGATGAGCTGATGAGTGAAGGGCAGGACATTTTTAATAATTTTGAAGACCCTTTTGA
>JAUMHI010000073.1:3930535-3942804 GCA_032359435.1 Enteromius unitaeniatus
TCTGTAGGGTCTGGACGCTCTCTGTGGGCTCTAGATGCTGTCTGTAGTGTCTGGACTCAGTGCTCTGGATGCTCTCTGTAGGGTCTGGACGCTCTCTGTGGGCTCTAGATGCTGTCTGTAGTGTCTGGACTCAGTGCTCTGGATGCTCTCTGTAGGGTCTGGACGCTCTCTGTGGGCTCTGGACACTCTCTGTAGGGTCTAGATGCTCTCTGTAGGGTTTGTACTCATTGCTCTGGACGCTCTCTGTAGGGTCTGGACGCTCTCTGTGGGCTCTAGATACTGTCTGTAGAGTCTGGACGGGAGGGTTAATGCCGCAGGCTATAAACATATACGAGATGTCTTCACTTCCTCTAACAGACACCTGGGGTTAACGTCTGCATTAATTTGTGTTCACCAGAACATCCCAGGGGAAGCAGTCTAGTCTCTCTGTTGTGTGTTGTGTTAATATAGACAGTAATGTGTTCAGTGACACACATTTATACTTTAAAGTTCATCCAAAATTTTGCGATCATTTACACCCTTGTGTGGTGTGCCTGTCAATTTTTTTAATTACTTGTTTTTTTTCATACAATGAATGGCAAAAGCTTTGCAAAAACTTATTATCTTACTTTTAATTTTCCTATTCCATCTATTGTGTTTTGGGGGTTATAAATATTTGTAATTTTTTGCATAAATTTCATCATTTTGTATTTGGAGATAGTGTTAGGGTTCTAACCATACATCTAAATTCTCCATGAACTGTAATTAGCTTAGAATTAGGATACATTTGATCCAGGTGGATTTTTTTAATCAAAATGACTGTGATTTCAAATGGGGTATCATCAAATGAGGAGAAAGAATACACGGTTGTGTAGATGTTTTGTGCTCTTCACAGCAGCAGAATGAATTGAATGACACGCCTGTTGTCCGAGGCATAGAGAGGTAATGAAAACAAATGAAGGGTCTTATTCCCAATGGAACGGGGGAGGAACTTAGTCATCAAGCTAATTTTATTCTTGTCTGGCCAAGAGACTTCATTTCCTCTGGGTGTTTGTACAGACGCTGGACTCCATGTTGCCAAATGATGAATACGGTGCCTGATGTCCGGATGGCAAATGCTAGATGTGTAACTCAAGCCCAAATACTGATTCTCCTCAAGCAGCAAATTCAAGCAGACAAGCCTCACTTTTGCATTTCAAGTTTCATTCGCCTGCCGTTTTCTCTTTCCAGATTTCCTTTGCTCTTAGATTATTAGGTAAATAAGACTGCATCAAAACGGCACGCTATTAGGAGAAAACAAGCTCCAGACTGTGAATAAATGAGAAAATCAACTGTGGTTGCTAGAATTGTAAGAGTGTAGAGTGTAAATAAATGCAGTAACACTATTTTAGGTTTTACGGTTTTAGGTTAGGTTTACGGTTAAATACCGTAATTTCACTAACTGATATACTGTTAATATACCAACCTATTAAAGTACTGAAATCTGTTTTGTTCCTTTGAAATACTCTGATAAACACCAAAAGCAGGCGGTGATGAGAAAGTCACATGATGAACCAAAGCCCATCACAAGCAGCTTTTAAATATGAACATATATAGAAGGAGCTCAGAGTCATTCACACAAACACTAAACACCATCATACTATAGCATATTAGTAAAGGCATTTCCCCTTTTTACTGAAACATGCCTATTAGTAAAGTTTCTGAGATCAGTTTTGTTGGTGCATGTTCTAATAAATGCTAACTTTTCAAGCAGATTGTAGCTGGACTCAAAAAACAACAACAACCATTTAACGGCATGCATTTAAAAACTATTTGGATGCAATTCACCTCAAGCCTTCGCATTCAATTTCATTCAAGTTTCTTGTTTATATCAGACACAATGTGTAATGTTTTCTCCCAAAACTCCTTCATTTGCACTTTTGAAATGCTCTGAATATAACACAATGAGAACGTCCATCAGGTAAAAGGCAGGGCGAATTAAAAATTGATCACCGTCTCATAAAAGTCTGATTTCTCCCAACTTTGGTCCAGATGAAAAAGTAAAAAGAGATGTTAAAACGGCTTCCTTAACTTGTCAGATGCATTCAGATGGTTCCCGAAAGGCTGAGCAAGCATCTCTTCTGAGTCTGGGAACGGTTCACATGGGATTCTGGAGGGACCGTCTTCCATTCCCTGCCTCGATGGTTTATTCAGTGCCACCCTTTTTACTCCTGCTCTTGACCCAATCAGAAAAATACTCAAGTCTCCATTATTGTTGATTTGTTTGTACACGGTCACATTTGAAACGGGAGGAAAACATTAAAAAGCAATTAATACACCAAAATGCAGCTGGAAATGGGGTCTCTTAGGGGAACGGCGTCAAGCTCGTAGCCACCACAAACACGGAAAAGCCAGCTTTTAGCGAGACTCGCTCTCGTCCCAGCAGACGCTTTGACTGACAGTGAGGCTGAGCCAAACAAAGGCAGTTTACGATCAGCATAATCAATGTGACATTAGCGAGCACATAATGGATGAGAGGGAGGTGGGCGGTCGGGCGTGTGCTTCATAAAACTCCAACTGGCAACTCGCTCTGTGACGATTACTGTTTCCAGAGCTTTTAGGAAGTTTTGTTTGCACTTTTTTCCCTTCAAGAAGGACTTAACGCGATCACAAGATCTCCGTAGCACCCACTTTAAGAGGAAGCTAAATTCTCTGCTGACATGGCCTTAAGACGCTCATCTCGCTCTTACTCTCAATTAATCAAAAAATGGTAAACCTTAAAGCAAGATTAAAGGTGTCGCATGTCTGAAGTGAGGCACTCTTGAAAGGCAATAAAGTGTACTTCAAATCGCTAGAGTGGCCATGTAATATTTTCAGAAATGCTTGGGTTTTCCAAGATTCTGTCACATCTAGCGTTTAGACCAGACCCACGAGTATTTCAGTGCATCGTAACATAATGCTCAGTTTATTGTGTCATAGTCGCCGATCACACCGGATGACAGCAGACCTCATTGAAGTTCAGCGAGGATGGGAGATATACCATACTTTATTAGGATGAATGATTAACCCTTTTATTTTCATGTTTCCCAAAGCCTCGTGTGGAGACTAGGAACCCGTCCTTCACATGGTCAGTCCGCTGAGCTCTTCAATTATAACAGTGTTTTGTGAAACGGAGGTCTAAATCAATTTTGTGGAGAGGGGGGCTTTTCAGAGCACCCCAAGGTAAATTACCTTCATTTCGTTTAACAATGACCATATGCAACCACATTCACAAAGACCCGTGCCAACCTTGGTAAGAAAACCATAGTAACAGAGTGAGGTTTGCAGCCTTCGGAAAGACAGGCAGATGAAGTTTTATTAATCCTCTGTGCAGAAGAAATGCACACAGACATTACAACAGTATATTTAAAGCTCTGGAACAAATGTTCTCCTATATTCCCACTGTCTCTTCATTCACCTGAAGTGTTTCCGGGTGAAATGTTCCAGAAGCAGCTTCTGTGTGTCGGTATCGTCTGATGCTGGGGTCACAGCAGAGCTCAGAAAGGTCACGACCCTTCCTACAGCGCTCAGGAGGGTCCTGTTCCACAGACACAGTGATGAATCAATTAAGGCACATCAAATCAAGAATTCATGCTCTCTGAAGTGACAAATATTGGCTGGGACTGTCAAATCTCTCTCTGTGTCTGGTCTCATTCAGTTATTAACCAGCCGTTGAAACAATGTCAGAACGAGGCCCAGCGGTTTGATTTGGCCTTGTGAGGGTTTATTATCAGTCAAGGATCACTTCTACTTTACACAACCCCTGACCCTGACTAAGAATCTGTGGTGCATCTGACCTTGATCTGTATGAAAGCTCCTAGCGGTCACCTGGTGGTCAGAAATCTCTGAGTATCGTTTCCATCAGTCGGTTTTAATGTGCATTTTAAAGTATGGCATGAGAAACGAGTGTTGAAACACTACATTTCAAATAAACATACCTTAATTTCACTGCAGAAAAAGCTTCTCTAGGTTATTTTTTTTGTCTTGTTTCCAGCCAAAATATCTAGAAATTCTTAAATAAAGGGAAAATTCTTTAGAAAAAAACAAGACTTTTTGCTTAGAACAAGCAAAGTAATTTTAGTAAAATTAGATTATTTTTCTTATCCTGTTATTCTGAGCAAAAAATCACTTAATTTTGACTTCTGTGAAGTATTCTTTTGAAAACATTATTAGAAAAGCAGTGTTGCTTTTGACTTGTTTTTGACTTGTGCAGAAAAGAGTTAATGCTGATAATGAGATACTGTAAATTCCTCCATATGCGTGAAAAGTAACGCAAGTTTGCGCTGAGATTGGATAACTTGACAAACAATAGACATCTGGATCTGAAAGCATTGAAGGCATGTATTGTTTCGTCTGCTTGCTCTGAGGCACAAGACATTTATTATTATATTCAGTAGCTACTCCACTTCTCTCTTGATATTTAGTGCCCGTTTATCAGGACGTGATGAGATTGTTCTCTTTGACTCGTTGGATGGAAACGGTGCTCGTTCACGAATCTTTTAAGCAATATTCTAGTTTTAAATCCGCAGCTTTGGTTGGAAACCCAGCAAATGAAGGTTTAAACCTGCATGAGTTGTCCTCCTTCAGCGTGTCTCATCACTAAAGCACATTTACACACAGCACTTATAGAAAGAAGGCCGTTTAAGATGCTGGACAGTAGACTTTCTCTGCACCTTTCTCTTTAGATCTTTTCCATGCTCATGCACTCCACAAACATCTGTAGTTTGCAGGTTTTTGGTTCGACAGTCACACAAGCCAAACTCTCCAGCAGAAATCCAGCTGTGTTAAACCGATTTCTCTTAATCAATTAAAAACCACTTTCTCTAAGCCTGGAATGAGCTGTATTTGTGTATAAACCGCTATGGTTTCAGTCTTTGGTGACGGTGCCAACAATACATCTGAGAAACGAGCTACAGCTAAGTTTTTTTTTCATAACTTTGAGAGTGAATGCATTTCGTGATTAAAGTATGAAATTATATTTGTTTTATATGCGTGTTGTGCATTTTTAGCAGTGTTGGACAGTGACTAGTTACAGAAGTAATATTGCTTCCCGCACTAACCTGTAGTGTAAGTAATTACTAATATGATTAATTCCATCCAAAATAAGTTTTTGTTTACATTACACACACATTACACATTATCACACATACACTTTATATTTAAAAAAAATATTTACATTTTTGTATGTTTATATATTACTATTCTTAGATTTTATTGATTATATTTAAAACATATTAAACATATTTTTCTTAAATATATACATGCCTGTGTTTGTATTTACATATAGATAATGAATACACAATACACACACAATTATAATGTAAACAAAAACTTGTGTTTTCGATGTGATTAATCACACTTAAGCATTTGGCAGTACTAATTGTTAGTAACCTTTCAGAAGGTTTTTATGAGGAAGATACACACTTACTACGTTTGTGGAGTGTGAAGGAAAAGTAAAGTGAAGTAATTATTAATTCTGAAAGCAGTAATGGGTAGTAATTGACTAGTTCTGAGTGTTTATGAGGATCTCCTGCAGCATATGGTCGGTTGTGTTTAAAATCCTTTCCCATCGCCGCTCTGTCATTTCACTAAGTCCTGCCACAAACACATAGCAGCCACTTGATATGTTTGCACGGGGATTTAGGGATGAACATTATCGTGTTTTCAGAGCGAACATCTGGTGGGGGTAAAAGGTTACAGTAGAGATCCCAGCCCTTCACTGAATTCCTTCCCTCAGATAAATCAGCGGCGAGTCAGTGTGAAGCGGCTCCGGAGCAGGAACGCTAACTCAATCCTGTCTCACAGTATACTTACTGCTTCTACAGGCCACCTCACGGACGGCTCTCAGAGGTCAGCCGCTCAACACTAATGTATATGAACACTTGCCATCAGGATGGAGAAGGAGCCGAGGGAAGACGGCATGAGGCAGGGCTGACTCAGACGGACGTCAGGGGCTGTAAGCTTTACGACTTCTAGACTGTCACCCAGTGTACTGTCAGAGCCCGAAGAACACTCCTCCTTCTCGTTCCTCGCTGCTTGAGCTCCTTCTGTCTCCTGTCTGGGGTTATGCTGGAGAGCGGAGAAATGTTTGCAGAAGTTGCTTTCTACCAAGGTCAAAGGGCATTGTGGTCGTGACATTGTGGAGGTCTGACCAGGAAGCGTTTGGCGGCTCGTGAAGGTTCAGTTCCTCAAACCCTGATGACTGCTGAGTTACCTGCTTCAGTCACAGCAGCTCCAGATTTATCTTCATCCATCTGTGACACACTTTTCTTGATTCATTTCTCATTTCCAGCCCAGATATAAACATTCTTAAATCAAGAGGGATTTTTTAGACAAGTAAAAAATTATTGTTAAAGTCAAGACAAGACAAAAGTGAGCTAAACCAAAACAAGCCCAACAATCTGCTAATGATGTAAATAAAATACTGAGGATGAAGATAAATGAATTAAGATTATTTTGTTATTCATTTATTATTTAGCTGGTTCTGAGAACAAAAAAAACTCACTTAAAACAAGACAATAATTGTTACTTGTCTAGAAAATACTTTTTGATTTAAGAATTTTTACATATCTTTGCTTGACTCGAGACAAAAAAGTAAGAGACTTTCACCTTGATTTTCAGTGTGGATTTTACTTTCACTCTCGAGTTAGTAGTCAATTGCTTGAATTTATAACAACAACACAGCTCATTGATATTAGACACGTATTTCTTTTTATTAATAAAATATTAAAAAATATTATGAAATAGCCCTAATGTAAAATAACAAATAATTTATACAGTGTTAAATTATAAAATTAAAATGGGCAAACAGTGGAATAAATAAGAAATGAGTGTCAAAAAAAACTTCCACAATCAAGTTAGAGATACTGTATGCGACCCTGAAGAGATTTATGCATCATCTAAAGCTGAATAAATCCACTGATGTCTGGTTTGTTAGGAGAGGACAATATCTGTCTGAGATACAACTATTAGACAATCTGGAATCTGGGGAGCAGAAACATCTGAATATTAAAAAAAAGAATTTTTAAAACGGTTCAAATTAAGTTCTTAGCAAAAAATCTTTTTAAAATATTTGTTCGGTAGAAAATTTACTAAATAACTTAATGGAACATGATCTTTACTTAATATCCTAATGATTTTTGTCATACATGACTTTTGTCATACAGTGTATTGTTTTGTATTTCTACAAATACAGCTGAGCTGCTGATGACTGAGTTCCAGAGACACAAAACTCAAAAAAAAACAAAAAAAAAAACGGGTGCTTTTGAGTTTCATTTGGAATCTAAAAGTCCTCTCCTCTCCTCACACGATCAGTCAAATCTCCTGCTGCATGAAGAAAGCTGTAGGTGTGTGTGTGGTGTTTCAGATTTTTCTCAGAGCTCTTTCTGTAGATTTACAGGATATAAAGCACAAGCGGGAGCTCCGTATTTAGCCGTGCGTTCTTTCTCTTGAGCTCCAGTCACAGCTGAAGAGTCCTGCTCAGAAACGGAATCGCAGTCAAATATCAAGTGTTCGCTGGTGACAGAAGAGACAGGTCCTGACATGACATAGTGCTCCTGGAGACATGCAGAAAGCCAAACAGGTTTGTGTAAAATCTTTATTACACTGTCAACAACACATTAGAGATGAAATAAAGTAGCAGAATTGTCCCCGTAATCAGATTTTTGTAGTGATATTGATATAATCCTGCTCCTCCATGAGCTTCTGTCAGAGACACACGAGCAGCCTTCACTGGCCCTGTATCACACTATTTTCACAACATTCTATTAACATTATTTTTAAAAAGTACCCATTTTTTTTCATATTCTAAGAATATACAAATGTCTAGGTTTCTTGTGATGATTATTTAAAAGTTAGTTAAACGTACTACTATCTGTATTTTCACTCAGAATAAGTGATAATTCACTTTTTTTTTTTAATATTCCAAGAATTCTTTTAACATCATTACAAATAACATCATATGGACGTTCCTGAGAATGTTGCTCTAGGAACGTTTTCTCAACATTATAAAAGCGTATTAATAGAGTTGTAAGAACATCCCATTACTTTCAGAACTTAAAAAAATAAATTCCTGTTAGATTGGTAGATTTCAGTTTTGAGTAAATGCTGTTCCTCTAAAAAAAGTATCCCATTTTCCCCAAATTTTTATCCTTTTTTATTAGGGATCCCATATTAGAAATTGCAGTAATATTTAACAAGGTTTTTTCCTGTATTTTTGATTAAATAAAGCAGCATTGGTGAGCATAAGATACATAAAACATTAAAAAGATTAAAACATTGTACTGATCCCAGAGCTTCGAACAGCAGTGTGTATGTGGTTCTGGATGAAAGTGTGCCGTTATTCTGTGTGATGGTCAGTATCTGAGGAGCAGAAGATAGATGTGTGTTTGTCTGGGTTCATGAGAGATCAGAGCAGATGAACGAGGCTCTTGGACCCCTGCCTGGAGCTTCTCTGGCCTGCTGTCCAGACAACATTCAGCTCAATCTGACTCGCTAGGATCCCGGTGGCCCTTCATCTCTGAATTAGTGAAGGTCATCTCGGCTCATGCTGACTATTACATCTCTTTTTTGCCACTTCTAAAAACTAAAACTTGAATCAGGGTGAAACTTGACAAGTGAAGTGAATTTAGATATCTTTGTTTTGTTTTCTGGAATTTATTTTGTTTTTTGCTTAAACCAAGCTTAAATATTTGCCAATAAGGTAATAAAAACCTTAATTCAAAGCCTAAACATGATGTTTTTCTTACCCCATTCCTAGATATTTTTACTTGCAAAAACAAACACAATTTTGATCATTTTTACAGAAAACAACATAACATATTGTGTAAAGTCATTTTACTTGTCAAATAAATGGATTAAATTGCAGAATTTGTAGACATTTATACAAAAAAAAAAGCTAGAAGAAAATGCAGCTTTTCTTAGAAGTGTCTTCCGGCCAAGATACAGTGGGGATCGAGTCTTTGGGCACCCCAGGTAAAAAGTTGTATTAATGTGCATAAAGAAACCAAGGAAAGATGGACAAATCTCCAAAAGGCATCAAATTACAGATTAGACATTCTTATAATATGTCAAGTTTGATTTTAAGTTTCATCATTAACACTTTCAAAACACCAGAAAACAAAAAAAGGGGGTCTGCAAAAGTTTGGGCACCCTGCTGAGTTTATAGCATGCACTGCCCCCTTTGGAAAGGTTTTAAATGCTCACAGGTACACAATACTCATCTGCTCTTGCCCCAACAATCAGCACCATGGGTTTCCTTTAAGCAGTTGTCAAGAAAACTGAAACTGAAAATAGTTGATGCGCACAAAGCAGGAGAAGGCTTTAAGAAGATAGCAAAGTGTTTTCAGATGCCAATAACCTCTGTTCGGAATGTAAATAAGAAATGGCAGTCATCAGGAACAGTGGAAGTTAAAGTAAGATCTGAAAGACCAAGAAAATGATCAGACAGAACGGCTCGCAGGATTGTAAGACAAGTAATTCAAAACCCACGATCCCTCAAGAAAGATCTGGCAGACACTGGTACTCTATTTCTCTATAAAGAGATCCTTGTACAAATCTTCATGGTCTTCATGGAAGAGTCAACAGAAGAAAACCTCATCTACGTTGTCACCACAAAAATCAGCATTTGAAGTTTGCAATTGAACATATAGACAAGCCTGATGCATTTTGGAAAAAAGTTCTCTGGACCAAAGAGAGTAAAATATAACTTTTGCCCGGAATGAGCAAAGGTACATTTGGAGATGAAACGGCACAGAAGGGCACTGAAATGAACCTCTGTCCAACTGTTAAGCATAAGGGTGGATAAATCATGCTTTGTGGTTGTACTGCAGCCAGTGGCACAGGGAACATTTTACGAGTAGAAGGAGAGGTTTTCAATAAAATTTCAGCAAATTTTGGATGGTAACTTGATGCCGTCTGTGAAAAAGCTGAAGTTAAAGAGAGAATGGCTTCTACAAATGGATAATGATCCTAAACACACCTCAAAATCCAAGGTGGATTACATCAAGATGCGTAAACTGAAGGTTTTGCCATGGCCTTCACAATCTCCTGACATCAACATAAGATCAACAAATCTATGGATAGACCTTAAAAGAGCAGTGTGTGACAGACAGCCCAGAACTTCCAAAGAACTGGAAGACTTTTGTAAGGTAGAATGGGCAAAGATACCTCAAACAAGATTGGAAAGACTCTTGGCTGGCTACAAAAAGCATTTACAAGCTGTGATACTTTCCAAAGAGGGCAGTACAAGATATTAACTCTTCTGGGTTCCCAAACTTTTGCAGACGCCTTTTTTGTTTTCTGTTATTTTGAAAGTGTAAATGATGGAAATAAAATCTAACTTTTTTTTGACGTATTATAAGAATGTCTAATCTGTAATTTGATGCCTTTTGGAGATTTTTCCATCTTTCCTTGGTTTCTTTATGCACATTAATACAACTTTTTAACTGGGGTGCCCAAACTTTCGATCCCCACTGTATTGGAAAATGGTTAAATCAAGAAGGATTTTAAAATGGTCTAGTTTTCAGAAAAATTATCAAAAATGAGTTTTTGCTTAGAAAACTCTTCTTGGTCTAGGTCTTTTTAGATTTCTGGCCTCAAAACATTTAAGTAAAGAAAGTAAGAACTAATCACTTTAGTACATTCAGTAGGCAATTAAAGAATAATAATCATAATAACAGTAATCACCCGTCATGTCCTGAAGGCCGTTCCTTAGCGGGTGTCTGTAAATACCCAGCATGCCGAGGGCTGACGGATGACGTGTTTGAGACGGAAACGCCCTAACAGATGGAAGCGCTCTGACAAATGACCCACGTTCCCCTGCGTCCAGCGGGACTCTGGACTTAATCCATGGACGTTCTTCAAGCGGGGTCGTTTATTTGAGGCGTCGCCGGGCAATCCATCAGCAGAGATGTGCTCAGTTTCAGATCGTAGGGAGGATTATGGTCTGGAACCCTAGACTCTGGTGACCCCGGCATGACCCTGGCCTGACCCATGTGGACGACTGTGTTTGGGCTCCTGGATGTTTGGCGTTTCAATTCTCAGACGAGCACGAGCCCATCTTACAGCTTCTCTCTGTCAGTGATTATTCAGCGCCCTTTGCTGTCATATTGTGACTGAAGTGAGGTTTCCATCGCAGCTGTGAGTTAGAAGCTAATGTGTGCTTATGAGCGCTGAATGACAGTCATAAACAGCTGGCTGCTGCGCTGACGGATTCGATGCGACGCTAAGATCTCGGCCTGAATAAAGCATGCATCTGTTCAATAAATTATCTCTCGGTGACAAACCACAATCTTTCTCTCAGAAAGTCTTGCACTACACAATAGCCTCGGATTTGTTAAGCCTGTCTTTCTGTAATGACAGATGCTCTAATTTATTAATGACAACAATAATTGAAAAAAACTTCCATCATGCATTTCACTTCAGCGAAAGGAGAAGGTTTTGTGAATGACATCTGACTGAAGAATAAGACGGACTGATGAGATCGACTATAATGGGACGTGGTTTCAGAGATGGAGCTGTTTATACTCTACATGTATTCATATATTTTTCAGGGAAAGAGCAAGCTGCTGGCCACAGAAAATGCACATAAACTGAAGGTTCTTAAGAAGACGACATTCACATCAGATATGAAGAGCGAGTCCTGATCTCGTGTGATGGAGGCGAGGGTTTGGCGTCAACGGCACTCAATCATTTTTTAATGCAGTTATGGATCTAATACATGCTAAAAGGCCCGTGTGAAGGAGAATGGAGTCACAGCGAAGCGTGGAAGCAGAAGAGACAGGCGGCAGGATGCTGGGAGAGGTGTTAGAAACATCTAAAACTATCAGACATGAGACGTCTGATGTTTCTCATCATGTTCTTCTGACAATGTCTAAATATTTGATTTAAGCTTCAGAAGATCCATCAAACATTTCTTTATAAGACCAAATATTAGCAATACTGATTACTAATTAAGTCCTTTGATCCTCATGAAGATTCTGTAAGTGTCTGCTGAGTGTAAACTACCTCTGCATCAAGGCTTTCCTTCATTCAATTTTTTCAATTCAATTCAAATTTATTTGTATAGTGCTTTTCATTAAAAATATCATTGCAAAGCAGCTTTACACCAAAGTAATGTTTACAGTATATGTAATAGTAGCTTGTACATGTAAATATGGCATAGATGTGAGATAAAGATCAATTAATAACGTAAACGTGTGTTGTTCCAGGGTTGGCATCATCTGAAGTCCTCTGTGGGGTCGGCATCATCTCTTCTTAAGTGTTCTGGATCC
>JAUMHI010000073.1:3952355-3970152 GCA_032359435.1 Enteromius unitaeniatus
CTACAGAGACCGTCTCTGCATTTGATAAATAAATAGTTTAATCTGGTCATTATTCATTACCATTACTCTGTTCTACTATTTGATAATGTTCAGTGCTTTGCTACAATCTGTATTGATAAAAGAGCTACAGAAATAAAAGTGATTGATGATTGAAATATAAATGAATGTGACACCAATCCACCAGCTGAGTGAGTCACTGAATCATTCATTCAACTGATTTGTTCAGTATTCACGGATGTTACGATGCCTGGAGCTTGTTTGAAACTATTTTCAATGCCAAAATAACAAAGATAACTAACTAAATAAAATAACTAAATAGTGTCTAAAACTTGAATTCACTTAATACTTGTTTCTTCAGTGTCTGCATTAAATAAATGTCAGGTTTTGATCATGCTGATATTCATGAAAACATCTCTCTTTCTCTTGAAACACTGCTTCATTTTATGTAATACGAAAAACAAGATTAACTTTTTTTGACATTTATATGAATTTTGGTTCATAATTCCCTAATAAATTCTGACCGAGCGCAACAGTATCAAAATAAAGAAAATTAGAAATAAGTAACTGATTGCATTAAAACACTGAAAAAATGTTTCTTAGTTAGTGTTTTACTCTTGTTTTCTAGTATAAATATCTTACTTCACAAGTAAAAGATTTCAGAGATTATGTCTTGATTTCTGAAAATTTTTATTTGTCATGTAAGTGCACCTTGATTCAGAAATGTTTGGATATTTACTTGGTCTTGAGACCAAGACAAGACCAAAAGCTTCAGATATGGTCTTAATACCGGTCCGGAGTCCAGCAACACTTTCTAGTGTGCTTCCCGGAGAGCATTAACCCCTGACCACCTGGCAGCTCTCGCTCTGAACTCTTAGAAGCCCAGGCTGTGCAGGTATCTCTGATGATCTGCAGGAGCTCTGTGGTCAGAGGCGCTGGTCAGGGCTGGGGAGGTCAGCTCTCAGCTCTTTCACACTGGTTCTTTTGTGATGTGCCGATCGCTCTTCATTGCTTGTGGGAGGTCTGGTCTGTGATTGGAGGGCGGACAGAACTTTACCGGTAAATCAGCAGAGTCGATATAATGGACAAATCTCTTCTAACGGTTATGTCAGGGCAGGAACAGGAGGGTCTGAAGCGAAGCTGATCAATGCATGCTTGACTCATCCCATTAGAATAGAAGAGAGCCATCAGGAAGATTGGACAGGAGCATCGCTAACTCTTCCAAAGATTTCATTCAAACAGGCCTTCACTGCAAAAAATGCTTTCTAACACTAGATTTTTTTGCCTTGTTTCCAGCCAAAATATAAAAAAAATTCTCAAATCTAGAAGAATTTTCTAGACAAGAAAAAATTATTGTCTTGTTTTCAGAAAAAAACATGCTAAAATTAAGTGAGTTTTTTAAGCAAAATAATCATATTACAAACAGAAAACAAATTATTTTGCTTACCCCAGTGGCAGATTATGTAGCTTGTTGTAAGCAAAAAGTCACTTAATTTTAGCATGTTTTTCTGAAAACAAGACATTATTTTTTTCTTGTCTAGAAAATTCTTCTTGATTTCAGAATTGTTTGATATTTTGGGTGAAAACAAGACAAATACTGAGTAAGAAATTTTTTTTTTGCAATGTGGCTTCTTAATTGATTTTGTTTTGTTGTGGAGCCCTGATAGTCCACTTATATACTAATTTATTCTACTGACCCCAGCCCTAACTTCTACTAATAGCTGACATGTACAGCAAAGTCACTTAAAATAAGTAGAACGTTTAAAGTGGACTATTAAAAAAAAAAAAATGCTGTGTGTTAATTGTTAATATGTTAATTTTGTGTCATTTCCAAGCAGAAGCTACTGAGTGTTGCTCAGAGCAGCAGGTCAACCCAGTCCACTCAAAACCAGATCAGAACCAGCTTCAGTTGTGCTGGAGATCAGTGCCAGCCTCGGTTTGTGAAACGCTAAACTCAAATATTGATTTTTCCATCATGGAGATGCTGAGAAGCCGTGCCCAGGGATCTGATTTCAGCAGCTCTGACAGGCAGCACTGGAGACCGGTTTGGTGTGTTTCTCGAAGACCGTCCTGTGGCAGACCCGTCAGAAACCGGTCCCTGCAGCCAGTGGCTCTCCGATTTCATCTGCCCAGAACACAGCAGACATCCACCCAGAGAGCCCAAACCAGCTTTGAGTACAAGAATATGGAAACTGACAGAAATAAATGTGGGCTTGAGGAAATAACAGCAGGAGCGGGTCTGAGAGGGACTGGCTGAAGAGATGGCCAGGGGCCGTCGAGGAGATCTCTACCTCTGCTTGGACGCACGCTGACACTCGGGCCGTGACGGCAGGGGCCAGCCGCTGAGCTTGCCACAAACACTTACTGTGAGTCCAGCACAGAGCCGGCGCAGGATTGGATGGGAGGAGCTGTCAATCATCAGGACAGATGAGCATCTCCGGTGGGCAGTACTGCCACTAAAGATGTCTGATAGGGTCAGTTACAGGACACTGAGCACACATCGGACCCCAGAGCACCCGAAGCGCTCATCAGCAGCACAGGTATATCTGTAGAAATGACCAACAATACAATGTGTGGCTCAAAATTATACATTTATATATACAATTATACAATTTTCTTTGATGACAAGAATAATTTGGATATTAAGTAAAGATCATCTTCAATATGTATTGCTAAGAACTAAATTTGAACAATTTTAAAGGTGATTTTCTCAATATTTTGTTTTTTTTGTTGCTCCCTCAGATTCCAGATTTTTTATTAGTTGTATCTCAGACAGATATTGTCCTCTCCTAACAAACCACACATCAGTGGAGATATGATTTATTATTTATTTAGCTTTCAGGTGACGTATAAATCTTAAATTCATAAAGCAGACCCTTAAGACTGGTTTTGTGTCAGATATGGAGTGAAGCCGGATCACTTCTTATGTCAGATCTATAGAGAATAAGCAAGTGTAAAATACACTCAAAATCTGGAGTTTCTTGGTGTTTTTGAAAGCCACTTTTACATTTTGATTCACTTTATCAAATTATATCGTTGACACTTTATTCTGATGGTTCTTTCTGAGCATTCTGTTAACAAGCAATTTCCATCTACATGCCAACCTGCTGTAATTAGAGTAAATACTCTTTATTGTGATATTCCTTCAGAAGACATTCTGCTGACTATAAAAAACTTACCATAACCATAACCCTACCAGTCAACTAATAATACATTTAAAGGCAAAGAACAAATAGTATTTTTTATTCACAGTGCAGGCATGATTAGCCAAAAATGTAAAACTTTGATGTGGGCGTGGCCAGCTCATTTTAAAGTCACACTCATTACATATTCATGATCCTGCTGAGCATGCACCGAATTCTCTTCAGGAGTATTTAGTCTTCACTTAGGATGAATGTAAGCAGAGGCTCGTATGTAAAACCGTGTAAGAGAAATGCAGAAACATGAGCTTTTAAATACTTCAGGAGCAGAATGCTGCAAAGAGCTTCTTTTGTTGAGTAATGCGTTTGGCTTCCCTCATTTATAGACCCCACCAGCTCTGGGAGTGATATAAGAGGGCGTCGAGGATGGGATTTAGGCCTCTAATGCCTTCTTTTGGCTGCGTCCCATTCACGCCTTCCGTGACACACAGGAGGGGCACTAAAACATGTAGAGCTGCTGCAGCCGCCGGGATGCAGAAAACCGCCTCTGATTTGTGCCCAAAGCCATCAGTGTCACTGGACTCAACTTGTCAGTCTGAGAGAGCATCAAAGCGTGCATTCGGGAAGGCCTGTCACAAACAGTAATGGATATCATTTCAAATATGTAGGGCCTGGGCTGTCTGGACGCGGTGTGCCGACCCCTGCGCCCTGCTTCGGATCGCTGGAATGGGCTCAACTGTGGGGTTAACTCCTCTAATCAAGCTCTCCGATGAATCGCTCGCTTCACATGGCCATTGTGATGGAAACACCACGCATGTTTTGATGCTCCTGCCATGCTGAAAATCCTGCGCATCTGTCAAAACACAGCGGTGACCAAAATGATTAGAACACTGGTATGTTTAACAGGTAAAAAGGTTTTAAGTCGGTTATTCCTATCTTCTGCTGCAGTAGGAAATATCAGTTTAGATTTCCACACACTCATTTAGCCATTAATTGTAATAATCCAGTGAGGTTTTTGAGATCTGATCATCATCAGTCTGTCTGGAATGACATGAAGAGACAAAAAAACAGAGACAGACTAAATCCAGAAGAACTGTGTCTCCGAGACGCAAAGCAAAGAAACTCTTGAGCAGTCAAGAGCACAGAGGACAAATAACTGCTTTAAACACAAAGATGCTGTTGATTTCATTTAGTGAATAGAAGTTCATTCATAACATTTTTACTTTAACACTTCTGGAACTTTCTTGAAGCATCTAGGAGACACAGTTCTACTGGATTGAGTCTGTCTCTATTTCTTCATGTTTTTATTACAATTAATGACAGAATGAATGTTTGGAAATCTAAACTGATATTTCCCACTGACACACTACAGCAGAAGACAGAAAGAACTGACTTTAAACCACTACTAGCTGGTAATAATACCAGTGTTGTAATAATTTCGGCCAGCGCTGTACTGTACATGAATTACCTCCTCCTTTAAATGAATGCATGAAAACAATAAACGCTCACATGGTGAGGTGTAACTTTAACAGTCCTTTTGAGTCTTTGATTTTTTTTAATGGACACCAAAAACCCACAGGCTGATGCGATAATTCTGACATCCAGAATGTCACTTCAGATTAGTCACGGAACATTTCTTTCCCCCTTCAAGTGTGTTTTCGTGTCAGCGTGCTTTAAACAAAGCCGCGTTTCCTCACGCCCGCCGGCTTTTCGGCTCGGAGTGCAATTCTGGGCAGAAATCAAAGCTTGTAACCTCTGACTAATTATAGTGTCGGTGTCACAGTCTCGCTGTTACTGTCACACAAACACTCGGCGTATTCGTGTTGTGGGTTTTGTCTGGGACTGCGCTGCTGGGCGTGTGCTTCGAGGCTGACCTTGAACTGACCCTGGCCTTAGGTCTCGCTTTGAACTCTACCAGGTATTGTGCTGCTTCTATAACAATAATTAATTCCCTCCATTAACAGTGCGTTTGCATGAACTGCATCCATCCAGCATCGAGCGCGCACCTCTTCTCCAGGTGTATTCTGTTTCCTTCAGACATGTAGTCGCTTGGCTTTCGGATGTTTCTCTCTTTGTTCGCTGCAGAGAATGTCGTCTAATCTTCCCCTGATGAAGCAGACACCGCCACATGGTGATAATGACCTGCTACATGCCCCAAACTCTGTGATTTACACCCTTCACAAGCCTGTAGTAACACAGCTGGCCGCCGAACGTGTGACAATTAGATTTACCTCAACGCACAGGGAATAGTGTAGGATAGTGTATACATTTACTCACACAGTCCTTGTCAGACAAACACAAACCTCTTGGATATCAGACTGAAGTTTTAACCTGAGAGCTGATGGTGCTCTGCATATCTAAAGACCACTTTAGGGAAATTTATAAAGAAAGATGTCACTAATTGCTGTGTACATACTGGCCACTTGGATCACATTACTGTGAGTGGAATGTTGCTATGACAGCTGAGAATAGAAGCGACTGTATTCAAATGGAAATGGAGTTTTCAGTGAACGGTCAACCCATTCACTCAAGGACCGTGCAGACAGAAAGCTGTTTTGCTGTTTTTTCACCGTCGATATTAATTGATTTATGCTGACATGCATTGTTAGATCACACAGTTTGGAGCATATGCATTTCAGTCCTATAAAAACGTTGAGATTCTCTAAAGCCATTAGCACAAGAGCTTTGCTTTTTATAAGAGCTACGCTGCAGTACAGCATCTTCTGAGAGATTTGTCTAAAAATACCTTTGTCGTCTATTATCGCTTCTCTGTATTATGACCTCAGGCTTCATCTAAACTCAAAAAGAATGATTTGATGCTTGGACAAAGACGACCGGAAAGAGGTCAGAGGGACAGAGGAGGTTGACAGAAACGCTTACAACGCACTGCCACTTCTCTCTCCTCGCTTCTTCCACGCCGCCATCCTTTCTCTCTCATGCACTTGTCAGCTAATTATCCAGAATTAGTATCTTCTTTCACACCAGTGGTGTCATTCTGCCTTAGCCTGATTTGTCCGCTCGTGTGACTGGGTGCTAAACTCGTGACAGCTGACGAGCTTGAAGCAGGCAGATATTAATTGCAAGTGAAAAGCTGACAGGTCTGACGTCGCAGAAAGCAGCTCTGGAAGTGTAGATGGGGCCGACATGGGCCCCGGATGAGTGTGTGGCTCCGGGGACGCAGGCTTTGGAGCATCTTCTGAGAAGTTGAGCTTTAGTTCCTCGAGGAGAGCGCAGAAGAGCAGGTTAATTGTTTACTTGTCGGTGGAAAAGATGAGAGAAAGACGGAGCAGGAAGCCACGTGTGTGTGTGTGAATGGAAGGTCATTCTAGGAGTATTCTAGCCCGTTAATCACTCCAACATAAAGATGACACCACGTAAAAACAGCAGGTGGATCGAGCAGAGGTCAGCACTACCACACAAGTTCAAGAGCCACTGAAGGTCGAGAAGGAGAAGATGTGTTTTATACATTACTGACACTCTGTTCTCCTGTTTGATATACATAAAGGTGACTTGACTTCAAATGCTCGACAAGAAACCAGCAGCGCCTGCATGTAGTGATGAAGGGATTACGGGATTGATGATAAGTCTGGATAAACTTCCCCATGATCTGAATTACTGCTTCATGTGTTAAATATCCTGGGTCGCATGTGAATGTATCTCTGAAGGTTCTGATGTTTTCAGAAAAGATTCATGGCGTTTTGTTTTCATCTCTGTGTCCTCTTTAGCCTCTGGCTTGCTTAGTTGGGGACACTTAATTTCTAGTGATTATCGTCGATTTGATTACAGAGACCATTTCTGCATTTAGTAAAAAAGTGTTAATCTCCTCATTACCATCCCTCTGTTCTCTTACTTGATAATGTTCAGTGCTTTACCACAACCTTATTGTTAAAAGAGCTAAAGAAATAAAAGTGACTTGATTTGTCTTAATCACGGCTGTAATTCTGCTGCTCCATCAGCGCCACCTGCTGACAGAAACTCTCATTCAGTCTGACCGAATATGAATGCCCTGCTATAATATACACATAATCATTTATTAATCAAATATCATTTTGATTGAACCCTTTTCTTATTTAAAGGCTGAAATGTGAGGTTTGCTATTTTAAGCTTTATTTCATACATGTTATTAGATCAACTGTTGTCAGTCGTGTTGTCACTGGTAATGTTGTTGTTTTAGTGTTTATGCAAATGAAAATTTTCCAGACAATACCGTGATAATTAATACATTTTCACACAGTTATATCTCTAGCTATGTGTTTTCTGGGTCTGGTCAAGGTTTCGATCCTCGAAGCCTTCTAGCTCCGTCTCCTGATTCTCCTTCAGACTCATTTGCGCTCTATAGAATAAATGAGGTGGCATAGAGGTGAAGTTCAGTAGTCTGAGCTCTTACGTTATTAATGTTTGCTCCACCGGGACCGAAAGCCCCAATTGCCTTTCGAGGGTGGACTCCGAATGAAAGACAAGTCCAACGGCCAGGCTTCCTCTATTCTTCTTTTCAACGAGACTCGGATGGAAACAAGAGCGCTTTACACAGCCTGTCCTTCCGGCCTCCAGCCACTTGTCTGTAGAAAGCCAATTTTGAAAAACTCGCTGGAGTGGTTGTTTTATCAACAAGCGGGCCCTTTGCCTTCGTCCTCCTTTTGATTGGTTCGGGGAGGAGAGAACGGCAAACAAAACAACAAGGGGGAACTCCTAAGAAAGGACGGAATCGTGAGGAGAAAGAGAAAGAGGCTGAAGAGACAGCTGTTGGGGAGGTTAGTTGGAGATTTCCAGCCATTAACTTCAGACTAAGCTGGCTCTCCACTTGAGGGAAACAAGGGCTGGAGAAGGTACAGGCCCTGACATGAAAAGAAACAGGAGCAGGCTTGATCCAGTGCGCCAAATGTTCAAAAGTGGGCCAACAAAGAGCGAGAAGAGAGCGGCGAGCCGGGGGCGGAGGTGCTTTGGAGCGTGGGCTTCTCTCTCTTTCAAAGGCACGATAAACAAGGAAATGAGTCAGTAATCATTTCCAGAAATTGCCTGCCCTCTTCCTCTAGTCCTCAGCAGACTCTCAGCCTCCATTCATTAGGGTCCTGGCCTGATTAAAGCATTTCGGCATCAGAGGCTCCGGACCAGCCCTCGACCTGTGGAAGGCTCTTTGCGTCGGGTTCATCGTTGGGCGCGAGCGGTCTCGGCTGCCCGTTCGTATCTCTCTATGACAAGAGCATTCAGGTTTCTGAGATCCAGTTTTTATTGCTGATTGCTGGCCGGCCCCTTCCACCCCCAGTAAATTAAAGAATCCATTTGTCCAGTTTAATGTCTTGGGTGAAGAGCTGTCCCATTCATCACGTTGATGAAGCCTGGCCGGGGAAATGTTCGGCGGGTCTCTGGTGTTGTTGGCGAGACCCTCGTGGAGCTCCACGCACAGAGCCTCATTTCCTTCCTATGAGGTAATGAAGGGCTCTGGCTTGATGTCATCCTTCCTGCTCCGTCTCAAATCATGTGCTGATGGAAGGGCAGCAGTGCAGGCCTGCTCACAGTTACCCATTCACAGCACGCTCTTGATTGCATTTCAACAGAAATGAGCTTGTGCTGTATCCTTTACTACCGGAGCCATAGTTGACAAATTCATGCATGCATACAGGACCTACATACATACATACATATAGTGTGTGTGTGTGTGTGTGTGTGTGTACATACTTGATCAAAAAACAGTGATATTGTAAAATACTTTTACTTTTTAAAATGTAATTTATTCCTTTTTATTAAATTTATTTTAAAGCAGATTTTTTTTTGCATCATTACTATCATTTAGTATCAATAAATGTTTGAGTTGCAAATCAGCAAAAAAGACTGTAGTAGTAATAATGCTGAAATTTCAGTTTTGAACGCAGGAACAAATATATTAAAAAAAATATTTAAAAAAGCATTGATTTTAAATGTTAAAATTATTTCAAAGTATTACTGCTTTTGCTGTATTTTGGATCAAATAAATGCAGGCTTGATAAGCAGAAGACAATTCATTTAGAAGACAAACCATTTAGAAATCTTACTACTCAAAAACATGACCCGTAATGTGTGTGTGTGTGTATAATACAGAACTATGCTTTTTGTGCTGTCAAATATTTGTTTACAACTATAATACTTTGCAATTAAATATTTCATCCCTTACCCTCGCTTCATTACAAACCTGTATTAACCACAGCATATTTATAGGCATTGTTCATACTGTAAAACTGTATGCTAAAAACACGATTCCAGTTCATATCACTTATATATTAAACCCTTACAGGTTTGGAGAAAGAGAACAGTTCAGAATTTTCAAAGGAATCTCAATATTGCTTACATTTGATCTTGTTAGCGTTGAAAGAACTTTAGCTAAAAAAGCCTGAGATAAAGTCATTTAGCTCTATTTTTACTTTGATTTCTGACTGCAGCTGGTCTTTCTCGTGCGGCTTGAGGCTCTTTCTGAGAGTTCAGGCCGTCTCATGGAAGGTAAGAGTGAAGAAAAGCTGAAGTCCACGCATCGGATTGTTTTCTTTTTTTAGGGCGAGGAAGTGTTGTGTTTTATTGGTTTCATATGACACGCCAGGCACTTTTTAAGACGTTGTAGTGGCGATGGTAAAAGAGAAGTCTGCCCTCTCTTACATTAAGTGGCCCTGTGATCTTGTGCATATTTATAGGTGCTGTCTTGTGTCACATGGCTTCCATTTCTTGACTTGTGGGTGCCCCCCGTAGCTGTTTTTACAAGCAGACGAGTGAAAGGGTCAGAGGCTCTGGCCTCCAGCACCCACAGCGTTAATCTTCACTCGCTCCGCCGTAAAGGAGAAATGATCACTTTCAGATTCAGTCTTAATAGAAAGCTTTTTGTCGTTGTTTTCCAGCGCTGCTCTGAAGTGCTCAAAATGCCTGTGAAACGCCCAAAGATCAGAAATATGAAGCCAGGAAAAGGGCTTTAAAAGAAAAGAAGCTGGTTTCCAACAGAGAATAGTTACCTGTCGGACCGAGAGGAAGGTGAGAGTCTGTGGGTCTGAACTCAGTTTTAGTGGCACTGTTAAACACCGTTTTAAAAGTTCCTAAAAGCATTTTTGCTCTCAGGGGTTGTGCCACTTTTAACTGTGATCGAGTTTCATTTGCAGCATAAGTGCACCTGGTGAGAGGAACGAGACGCTCCCGCACACGGCTCCATGCTTGTAAAAGAGGAGAAGGGAAACCAATCAGATTTATTGCTTTCATTAAGACCTGAGGTGTGTGTTTGACCTGAAGAGGAAGACACTTTAACTTCAACAGGGATCTGAGGACTAGATGTTCAGGTTTATCTTGTTTTCAAGACAACGCTTCTTTTCTGCATCTTCTCTTCTTTAATGTGATTAAACCTGTTGATCGGTGTGACCGGTCAGTTCACGACAAACAAAAGTTAGAAAAGCATTTTATGCAGGGTGTTAGGCTAAGATACAAGTTTTGTCTTGTTTTTTAAGATAAATATCTAAAAATTAGGATGCATTTGCATTTTGATCTTTCCTTTTCTCTTGTTTTGTTTTATTTTTTCTTACTGCAGAAAACAAGACAAAATATGTCTTTTTCATCAAATGCATCTTAATTACAGAATTTGTAGACACTGAAACTAGAAAACACAGGAAAAGAAAATTATTTTGTGCCGCATATATGATGAGGTCAAGATGAATGTGAACCAAAATCCAGGGAAGAGGCCTAAGCTGTCACCTAAATCTCATAAAAATCATTTTTATTAGCACTTTTTGCTTTTAATTGGCCTATTTCAGAGAGCTCAGAAGATCCGTGCCTTCTCCGGAAAGAGTCTGGAGTTTCTCAGAAAACACTCATCATTGGAGGAACACAAACGTATTGAGTACAGAGAGATGACTGGACACTGAACGAGGACATCCATGTAATAACAGCGCAGCTGCTGAACGATATTAAACATCGCTGGAAATTAGATTTCCATGAGAGGACGTCTGTAATTACAGTTCAGCAAAATATTCAAATCTGCAAAGTTTGCTTAGTGTAATAAGATTAGAAAAACCTTTTGCTTGTAAGAGAGACCGTAAAGAGATTACGGCTGATAGTAAAACATGATGCACCTGAGTGAACTGTCCTGGAGCTCAGAGGCTTCTGAATCAGAAGGTGCTGAGATGAGATGGACATGTCTGACTGGATTACACCAATGTACAAACAAAGAGATCTGCTTGATGTAAGTCAACCAATGCTCCAATAAATCCAATCACGCCAGCGAGAGATCTGTCTGTTTATTTGTTTAGGGCCGCTTGATTATGATTATTTAATTCTCTGGAAAAGAGCCACATCTGGATGTACCCTGATGTCCACTAATCTGTGCTGATGAGATTTCTGAATATCAGTCCCATCTCAAACTTAATCATGTTATAACCTTTATCTGTGCATCTGTCATTTTTTTCTCTGAAATGCCCCGTAGATGTTGTTTTTATTGATGCCGTGGTGTGTTACTGTAGGGTTAGGGACGTTTGATCTGTTCCAACAACGTACAGTAGGGTTAATTAAAGCATTAAACACTTCTGACAAAGAGAAAATCATTCTAGTTATAAAGAGCAAATTATATTAGCTATAAACATATACGTATATCTATTTTAAACTTTCATTTGCTCTCCATCACTCTTAAAAATGTCTGAAATGTGTTGGATAATTCTACTTTGGTTTTTAGCTTGTGTGTACTAAAGCATGTTACAGGAAAGGTCATACAATTGAAATAATAATAAGAAGATGAAGAAAAAAATAATATTTAAAAATATTATTTTCAGTTTCGCCTTCAAATTAAGTTTATAATTGGCTGTATTTGACATTTTAACTTTAGGCTGAGGTAAAGAGATGGATAAACACATTGCCATGTTTATTGATCATATTCTTTACAGTGTAGATCGGTAATGATGGAACTTGTCACTACAGTAAATGGTGAGAAAGCATCCAATTTAAATCATGTTTTTTTAATTTATTAATTTAACTGATTGTTTGCTAATATGTTATTTTATGGTTTCTCCAGTTGTTTTCTTCAAAGCCTGGAAAACAAACAAGAAAAATAGACTCATGTCATATCAAAGCCACGATCGGACCGTTATTCCAGGATACTTACAGACACAAATACTGTAGTTTCTATGCCGCTGTTGTTTTCTGTAAAGCTGAATTTATTTCAATTTCACAACATTACCAGACAGTTATTTTCCTGTTTATTACTGTGAAGCTGCTTTGAAAGGATCAGTACAGTAATAAAGCTCTATAGAAATACACGGATGAAGGATCGGTCATCATCTGTCCACTCGAGCTGAGGTCAAGATGAACTCTGGGATGGCTCTCGGCTGTAATGATGTTATGGCGTTGACATCGACTTCTCTGCGATTGGCTCTCGTAACTCTGCCCGGCTCTTTGAAATGAAATGTGTGGCCTGCTGAATTAAAATGGCAGAGACGTCTCAATTTTCCTGCAGCTCAAGCCTCTGAATCAATTTACTTCTCAGCTATCAATCCATATCCTGGCTGCTGCTTGCTTCAGTAAATAACCTCCGCCGGAGCTGCACATCAGAGCCAGCTTTCTGAGCATGTTCTCTGGTCTGTCCAGTTCATATTCACTACGATGGGAATAACTCTCCACGACTGCGTTCCTCAAAGCATCGTAAGCTTAAGTGCACCATAAAGCCATCGAAATCAACTTATGAACACAGCCCACCTTGATTGTTCTGTTCACTGAGATCATATCATGTGCAGGGTTGGGTGTCGTCTGAATTTGATCAATTCTGATTCCACTTATTAATTCTGAATCTTAAACCAGTCTTAAGTTGTACGGGTATAATTGTAGCAATAATCAACAATACTCAGATGTCCACACAGCAACTGATAGGTGAAACTGAAATTGTAGAAATTGTGCTTCACGTCACAAGAGATGGTTCTTGACAGAATGGTTCTCAAAAATGGTTCTACTATGGCATCGCTGTGAACGTGCCCTCATCTGGAACCGAGCGCAAATCTTCGGAGGACTTTCACTTCTGGCTTTGGCACAGGCGCCGAACAGGGTCACTGTTTAATAATGAACAGGTCGAGCCCTGTTGTAACGGATATATGCACCTGCTTTGTGCATCAGTCAATTACCTAATTAGAACTCTCCCTCAGGGGAAAGCTAATACCAGCTCATAGAAGCGGCCGGCTCCTGTCCATGTGAGGGTTATGATGGTCCCTTCCCACAGCACCCTGGGAAAACGATCCTTGCGGACGGATGACGGAGGAAGGCCGAGTCCCGAAAGCTGCTTACCTGCTCATGTTCGAGTTAATTGAAGCTGCGGTTTAAGTTTCCGAACTCGTGGCTCTCGGGTCAGACTTTCTTCACAGAATGCACCTGTGATCGGATATCGGCGGATCTTCTCGGAGGTTCCCAGGCTAGGACACCATGAGAGCTCAGCTGTGATTAAGCCGCTCGCTTGTCCTCTCTCGGGACGGGCTCGTTGGATGATCTCTCCTTAAAAGTTTTCATCCCCGTCCCACACTCCAAGCCCCGCTCCGCGTCACTGAAAAATCTATCACAGCTTATCGATAATGACCAGGCATAAATCAAAGGCGAGGACGGATGAAAAGCACAAAGCCAACAAGGAATCGAATGGCAGGTCAAGGTTTGCATGTTCCTAAAAATCAATTTTCACACATTAGGACTATTAGCTTATTGAGATGCAGAAAACAAAGCGCCATGCGTTTGCAGGTTTATGAGAAGCATCTAACCATCCAGAGAAGATCTAGCCTCTGCCGTGTTTTCATGGAAGCGCTTTATTCGACGCGAGGGCTCAAAGTGCTCACAGAGTTGGAGCTGCTAATAAACTTAATGCAGTAATCTGAAGGAGAGCTATTAATGAGCCTGCTCTCCAGCTGACTTCTCAGACACCCTAATGTTGGAGAAGCGTCTCCCCGACTGTGGTTTAATCCATCACGGCCCACGCTAACCTGATTATGGCCTGACACTTTACTTCTTTCTGTGCACTCTGGAGCCGGCCGGGGAAATCAAGGCCAGTGGAGCGTGCCGTCCAGCCGCCGCGGTCCAGTCCAAACTCACGTTCTCACATTGACTCCGAAACAGTCACTTTAGGTTTTTGGGCAGAGAGCAGTGCGGCAAAAAAATCATCATTCCATCATTCAGTCTTCTGGTGACTTGCATCAATTCACAAGTATCGTTAATATACAGTGCTGGCCAAAAATGATTTGAACACTATTATTATCAGCAACTAAAAACTATTTTAAGACTGTTATTTCTATCTTCTGCTGAAGTGTGTCAGGAGGAAATATTAGTTTAGGTCTCCAAGCATTCATTCAGCTATTAACTGTAATAATCCAGTGAGATTTTTGAGATCTGATTGTTTCCAAGACGCTTCAAGAAAGATACCTGGAAAGCTACAGTGCTTAGTACAGTACAGTACTTACAGTACTGAGCAGAGTCTCATGTAGCTTTCTTCAAGCATTTTAAAGACGTTATCACAGTTGTGTAATTAGCGAACACATGTAATTCGGATTCAGGCACATCCCTAATGAGAAATATAAAAGCATTTTGATTAGTAGGAAGGTAATAGTTGATAAAGTAAAAAGGTATACACTTATAACACTTAGGTGTTATAAATTCACTGTAAACCACAGCTTCACGGGGCTTATTGCACATACCTTGCAAGGCTTCTCAAAAGAAAACAAAGCAAATAAACTGTAAGGATATTAATAAAAACGTAATTCTTCAACCAAACAATGCAGTTCCTCAGAAGCGGTTGTGGTTGCAAAAAGTGACGCACAGACTTAAACAAAGATGTGTGTTATTTAGTCATTTAGAACCGTTTGGAACACGGCTCAACCAATCAGAATCAAGAACCAGAACTGTCAGTTTTATAAAAAGAGTCAAGACTACCCATCCTAGTGACTGGCTCACTTGAAAATGTATCAAAATACTGCTGTGTTTGATGTCTAGTGTGCACTAGAAAATGTAACGAAAAATCGTGAATTGATTTTTAATCGAATCGTGACTCCAAGAATCAAGATGAATGGAGTTGTGAGTTAGTGAGTTAGTTAGTTTGGTGTAGCTGTGATTATGGCATCGCAGCACACTAACTGAGCAGATCCAGCACAAGAATCCCTCTCCTTGCATTTTTGATGAGATAAACAGACCTTGTGCATGCAGTATTCATGACGTCTTCCGAACAAAGCCTGACACATCACTGCATCCGCCGCAATGACACGACTAGCTGTCAGTGTGGTAAAGCTGGGTGATGACCTGTTAACCTGCGCTGAGCTCGGTCGCTCGTGAACGCGTTTTCTTTCTCTTTTGTGACAGTTATGGATGCCGCTTCAACTGTCAGTATCTGTTTGCAGATCTCTAAATCAGATGTTTGTCTGCATCCATTAGTGTCTCTCTGCTGCAAATGAACTTTAATGGACACATTCAATACTGATGACTGTGTGTCTTTATAAAGTTTGCAGCGGACGTTTTTTGGTGACCAAAAACAATTATTTCATAGGTGTAATGGTGTTTCTACTGTACAGACTGTGTGTGGTATTGTCCTACACTGACTCTACACCTAAACCCACCCCTTACAGGAAACACTACACACTTTTACATTCTCAAATAAACACCATTTAGAATGGTTTTTAAGCCTTTTGAATTACGGGGACACTTAAAATGTCCTCATAAATCACCTTCATATTGTAATACCTGTCATACCCATGTTGTGTCCTCATAAACCACATAAACCTGCACACACACACACACACACACACCATTAGTGTCTGACTGTATTTACTCAAATAACACCCATCAGATGATGTGTCTCATATAAAAGATGATATTACACAATGCACAAACAGATTTGTTTTATATAAACACACACACAATATAACATGACCTCAAGTGTCTTTCAGCACATAAGCACGGAGAAGTTTTGAAGCCTGTATGTGGATAAGATACTGATAGATGAGCAAAAATCATGACCTCAAATGAATCATAAATAATCCGATATTTTTATGTAAATTACAAAGATTAAGTGATAGATTATGATATTAAATCTAATATTACATTTAAATAATATACATTAAATAATTATTTGATTCTGTTCTATTCTATTCTTCTCCCTTACTTTACTTTTACTAGAGGCTTTCCCATCTACCAGGTTTGGTAATCCCTTGAGTTAGTTAATTAGGGGAAAAGATAATACTGTAAAAGATCATTTATAAGTCAAAGTTTCCCAAAGTACTGTACAAGAAAATACGATTCTAATATATATTGACATCACGTTGACCTTGCCGTGTTGTCTTTGTACTTCTTTGTAAAATTTAGAGTGAAATCAGAGTGAAAATATAAGTCAGCCCCAGGACCTGGAATAGCTGGTTCTTTAATCTCTGTTCTGATGACCAGTGTCCTGTAATATCACAGAAGACTCCAAACACACAAAGCCATTGAGATTAATAGCCTTGAATATCTGATCATGACCCTTGTTTGAAATTGCTGGAGACAGAGAATGTAAACCCATTAAAAAAGTCATTGCCCTGCTGAAGCATAGACATTTTGTGAGTTTATGTCGGGTCCAGATGAGCACAGATTACTCAAACGCCGGTGTAGCATGACTTCCTAAAGGGATTGGGGATGTTCTAGTTGAGCGGAGAGCTGTTTACGTGACCTTCTGAGCGTCTCGGAGGGTCTCAGCGCTGTCAGCGGCGGGTATCACACACAGAACAGACTCTGAGAATGGAAACATCGCACTATAAGTGCCAGGGAGTCGTCTTACAAGAAACACTTATTGCATTTAGTATTGAGCATGATGTTATGAAAAATTCATAGTGGTATTGTGCTGTTTGCATTGTCCTGAGAGTGTGTGTGAGCAAGCTGGAAAAGATCAGGCCGGATACTCTGAGAGAATACACCGGCCCCTACACAGCGGTATTTCAGGGCCGGTGTTCTCGATGAATCAATGCTCGCTTCCAGGCAGCTGTATTGGGAATCGTTACAGAGCAGAACTCGTGCCGATTCTCTCCAGCTCCTTAAACGTATTGACTGTGGTATTGGCAAAGCAATAGTATTAAAATACAGGCAAAAGTGCAGCAACAATACAGCAGAAAGCCAAGTGCTGACCGCAACAACATGCCATAATATTTATGTCCATTGGAAGCAGACTGTTTCTCCAGTCCTGCTTCAGAGCTGAAATGTTGATGTAAATCTCATTCCTGTGCTGGTGGCCTATAGATATAATAATCCGATAAACAAACAAAAAGGGGGGTCTTTTCTTGCTGTGCCTTAGATGCTCTGTACTTACACCACCGGCCAGAAGTATGAGATAATTAAGATTTGTTAATCCTTTCTGTCTCCTTTCTGCTGTGTTTATATAATCAAAGATACAGTAAAAAAAAAAAAGGTGAAATATTATTATAATTTAAAACAGTTGTTTTATCTGTGAATCTATAGTAGACTGAGATTAATTGCTATAATCAAATCAGAATTTTCATCATCATATGATCAAAGAAAAAAATATCTACATCCTTATATGTATATATATAAAAAGTGAGCAATCAGTATTACAAAATATGTCATAATTTTCTTGCCTTCATGTATTTTTGTAACGCCGTAGGCGTTCCAGGGTTTGTGTTTTTTGTCTGTCTTGGTCTCCCCCGTCCTTTGTCAGATTTTGGTTT
>JAUMHI010000073.1:3974027-3985682 GCA_032359435.1 Enteromius unitaeniatus
TTTCAGTTTAAATAAATGTTAGCAGTCTACCTTCTCGTCTCCTCCGCTCTTTGCCCCGCTGAGAGGCACGAAGGCACATGGTTGACCCTCTGGAGATGATGTGCTTTCATCAGCTTCTTATAGCATATTATTGACCAACATGTATTTTTCTCGTAATCAGCACAAACTGTTCTACAATAATACATGACAAGGATGAATGTATATGGTTGCATTTTTTAGGAAAAAAATATTATGCCTGGTTAGTAAGTTTTGAGAAAATAAAAGTAGCTGAAATAAGGCCATGTAACTGGGTTTGGTGACCCACACTGTTCGAAACATCTTCTTTTATGTTCAGCAGAAGAAAGAAATGAGTTTGAAATGACGTTCTTTATTTGGGGTTTAATGCAGATGAAACGGTTTGATCTGCTGCTCTGTTTGCTCAGCCAACACCAACAGTTTGCTTTGGTTATTGAAGCCTGATCATTTTTATTTGACTGAAGTGGCCCTGACTGAATAATAAATAATGGTTTTAGCACTCAGCAAGTTTTGACTGTGTAAACGTTATAAGAGGTTCAAGGCAAAAACTTAAATAATCTAAATGTTATATTGCTCTGCGAGAAGCCTTGGGATTTTTCTTTTCTGAAGTTGTGATTTTTCACATGTGGAGGACTTTTGACCAATCTTTCAGATGCTGTTTCAGGCCTCCGTACAAATGCACTGGTGCCTATAAATAATTAACTTTGCTTAATTTCTGCTGCCCTATTTGTTTACCTCAGGCACATTGAATATTGAAGGACGCTGGTTTCTGATGTTAGAGAGGAGTGCTGCCAGCGAGACCTTCTCTCTCTGGAGACACACACACCTGCCTCACAGCTCTCAGATGCTGAATTGAAGAACTGCTTGCTCTGAGAAAGTGCTTATGATTTGTGGAGATAAAAAAAAAAAAACCCACACACAGGGTGGATTGTGTGTATCATGGTACACAACCTGCCAAACACTATGTAAAAGTGAATTTTAATCTGATATAAACTCAGTTTTGTGTTATGGTGTGTGAATATACAATGGAAATCTTCATTAAATCATTATGTAAACATGTTTTCAGCCCCAGCACAAGCTCCACACGTCAGACGGTGTGTGTCCGTCAGATGAAGAGTCTCGGCTCTGGAGCGACACACAGCTGGCAGACCCATGTGCTAAAAGACTCGGGCAGCGGCCCTGTCAATGCCCACCATGAGCTGCATGTCTGCTGTCAATCTCCGTCGCGGAGCACTGAGGCCTGTCACATCACCTCCTGTAATTACATAGTGTTCAGAAAGTTTAGCACAAGCCAGCGTGTGTGAAACTCTCTCGCCTGCGGCTCACTGCAAAATCCCTTTCTTCCTCAGTATTGTTCTCTTGTTTTCTATTAGAAATGTCTATGCATTTAGGAATGCAGGTGCTTGTACTTTACGAGAAAAAGGACTTAAGATATAATGTCTTGTTTTCTTACCCCACTGACAAAAATATCTGACAGCGGGGTAAGAAAACAAGACAAAATAATCTTGTTCAGCCTTTGAATTATTATTTTTTTCTTACCCCATTGGCTGATCATTTTGCTTGTTTTAAGAATAATAATAATAAATAAATTATACTAAACACATTGTAACTATTCTATATTATTTGAAGCATTGGTGACAAAACAGAATTTATAAATGTGTAGAATCTACTGTATTTGATGGCAATGTTTTACTAATCCTACGTTGCATTGAGGTGCTTCAGGATGCCATGGAAGATCTTTCTTTTTATAGATTATCTTTTATTTTTGTCTAAATGGTTCCTTGAAGAAAGTTTAACATCTGAAGAATCTTTCTGTTCTTAAGATTATAAACAGGTAAGAAAGAGATGGTTCTTGTTTAACTGCAAATCTTCTTTTTCTATGGCATTGCTGTGCAGAACCTTTTAAGCAGCTTTATTTTTAAGAGTGTACTGTAAAATGTGAAAAATGATAGTATTCTTTGAACAGCTCTGGTTTGTTTGGATGGACGGCACCACAATTAATTCTGATTCCTCCCTAACGTCAGATGCTCAGCAGAGAAAGAAACTTGAGATCTCTTGGCTAGGAGCATTTTTAATATTTCACGCCCTGATTGTGTCAAGTGTCTGGGTTTGGAGACTGCCCTTCACTGCCCATCATCAGAAAACAAGTCATGAAAAGCAGATCATTACTGCATCAGGAAAGTGGGCAGCAGTTTAGTTCCTGGGTTAATGTTTTTATTTAAATTCTGTGCTCTCAGGGTGTCAAACATAAGCAGACCTATGAGGTTATGCCTCATATCGGTACAGTAACATTGCTCTTTATCCGAGTTCAGTTCAACAAACTCAGATTCGCTCCATCCATTTTTGTCCAGAAGTAGATGAACAGGAACGTGTGCACTAATAGGTGTTCACTTTGGCTGGTCTCTGGAGTGTCCCGTCACAGCGGATGTGCTCTGAGTGGATGTCGTGTCTGTCGGGGATCTGCTCGTACATCTTCTCCTCCGAGACCTGCAAAGAGCCCCTTTTCCACGATAGATCGCTGTCTAATCGCTGTTCCGTGCCTCGCCTCGCACTCTCCTTCTCACCCGCTCCCCTCGCCATCTTTTATTCATCGCCTGCATCGCTGCACTCTGATTTACCTCAGCTTTGTAAAAAATCATGGCAAAAACTAAGAAAAACAAACATGAAGATTTGCGCACAATTCCTTGAATCTGGAAATGCAGTCATTATTTCCTCATGTCCATTCAGATCCGTACGCTGATCATTTTTGCGAGGAGCATAACTTTAACTCTTCTTGGAGAAGAACTTTTAAGAGTATTCCGGAGAACACTTGAATGAGAATGAGACTTGAAAGCTTTTGAGATCACATGACAAAGTTTGTCATGCTAGTTTATTTATTTGTAGCTGTGTAATGTCTTCATTATTCTGTACCTGCTGTTTATTCTGCCACTTGGTCAGGTCGTTATTGTAAATGAAGACTTACCTGCTTAAATAAAGGTAAAAAAAAAAGTGTGCCCAAAACAGCATGTCAGGCCGTCGATGAGAGCGAGAACTCGAGAGCGATGATGAAAGAAAGCAAGTAAGTCTAGATGGTACAGATGTTAGGGTTACTCAGATATTGGTCAAACTACTGTTCAGTCAGTACCTTTAGCAAGCGGGAAAACAATGCCAATTCCTGGACATTTCAGCCAGTTTAGACCAAGACTTGTCTGTGAAAAGGAGGATGTATGATCATTTTAATTTAGTAAAAAGATCTTGTGTTTTCATGCGTTTTTGTGTTAATTGTGAACCCTTGGTGTAATTGGGTTTTTAGACTCCTATTCCTTTAATGTGCCGAAAACACGTCCATGCAAATGTAGGTCAGGCTGATGTCAGAGAGTCGCTGCGGGCTCCGTCCGTCACTCCTGACAGCTCCTCCATGAGCACTAATGAGGGGCCGTCACCCGCCCCACGTGTTCTTCACAGCGGGGACTGTCTCAGAGACGACAGCGCTCACACACACACACACACACACACACACACACACACAACCCAATGTGTGTCGACAGCCGCGCAAACCACAAGCCTGATGGGTAATGTACCAGCAAAACACATTAGCACTCCGGTGGTGGGAGCACTGGTTTAAAGAGAGAGTTCACCCCAAAATGAAAACTAACCCATGATTTACTCACCCTCAAGCCAACCTAGGAGTGTAGGACTTTCGTCTTTCATATGAATCAGATCAGAGTTATATGTGACCCAGGAGCACAAAACCAGTCATACGATTTATTCATCATCAGAAAACTGAATAAATAGTCTTTCCGCTGATGTACAGTTTGTTAGGATGGGACAATATTTGGGTGAGATGAAGTTATTTGAAAGTCTGGTGCAAAAAAATCGAAATGTAAGAAATTCACGGGAGGAAATTCACTAAATATTTTTCAGGGAACATGATCTTTACTTAATCCTATGATGTTTGGAAATCCATACAATATACCCATGCAATTTATGACTGGTTTCATATATTCTGCTCCAGGGTCACACATTTTAAAGTTTGTAATTGCGGTGACTATTGAAAAAAAAAAAAGGGGTCCTTCTCATTTTTGGGTGAACTCTCCCTTTTAACTCTCCATGTTTTCAGGTGTTTCTCCAGCCTCTCCAAATGTAAAGCAGACTCTGTGGTTGATGTGTCAGGACAGAGATCTAGAGCAAGGAATAATTCACGCCCTAAGCAGAGATTTCTATCTGACTAGGGTTCACGGTGGACCCTTGAATCCAACCACAAGCTGACCAGCAGCAGGTCGCTCCAGCAGTCATGTGTTTGCCTCATCAGCAGTCTCAGAGTTCGTCTTCAGCACTTTCGCTCGGTCAGTCCGCATCATCCTCACGCTCTCCTCTGATTGGCTGCTGGCTGGAAGGAGATGCTTGTTGCTCAAATCATCAGAATTGTCAGGCTGAGTGTATCTATCCACCTTAATTTTCCTGTAAGAGTGATCATTTGTTAACTGAATGTGTCTGGATTCCAGTGCCACCCGTTTCCAGCTATTTTAAGCTGTATGGTACAAAACACCTTGATTTGTGGCTTATATTAAAAATTATATATTATATATATTATTTATATATTTGAAGTGTGTTGTACCATATTAGTTTAATGTCTTATCCTAAGCATGAACAGACTTGTTTGTAGTGCAAACCGTTTTACTGCACTTTTTCTCGTTATTTCCCGTCACCGGTTAATGAAGCGGAAGTCTCGCCCATCGACAGAAGCAACATTTTTTGACAGTCACAGTGCAAAGTCTCATTATTATAATTCTCATTATTCTCAATCATGGTTTGCATTACTATAAAACAATAATGTTGCATGTTAAGATAAACAGTACAATAAATGGTAGCGCAAGATGTAGATGTAATTGTTACATCTACACCCCCCCCCCCACGCACAGGTGTTTTGTATTGGCTGGATTTTCGTCAGTTGTTCTGGAAGGTACGACGACGCTCCTCGCGACTGCTGGACGAAACAGCGGCGCGGTCAAAACTCGTATTTGCGCTGGGTTTAGATTTCAGCCAGATAGGGCCAAAGAAGGAGTGTGGCCAAACATATGTTCAGAAGAGCAGGAACAAAAGCAATGACATGTTAGCCTTTTCACAGAGATGACCTTTGAGAGCTCCGCCTGCCGCTGATGTCCTTTTGTATGCCAGCCGCCTCGGGTCCGGCTCAGGCCAGCGCTAGAATTTCTCCTCGTCTGCCTAAATCTCCCTTGACTAAATGTCAGGATTACACATTTCTGCGCTCACACTGAAGACTTTAATTAGCTTTAGTGTGTGTGTGTGTGTGTGTTACTCTGTTTACTCATAAATGTCACCGATTTCCTGATGCACGTCTCACTTGAGAGTCATAAGGAGGCTTTTATGGCCAAAGAAGAAACGAAGAAGGAGAAGAATGAATCTCACGTTATTCCTGCAGTCTCTTCTGAGGGTCTCAGTCGCTTCAGAAGCACTGTAATGTTCTGCATGACTTCCCAGAAGAAAAATGCTCAGTGGTTGTGCTTTCTTTGCTCAACCTTTTTCTGTGAAGAAACAACTAAACAACTGACATACAGTAAGAGCATACGTCATAAAACCTGATTTTGTTGAGTCATATTAATAACATTATCATATGCTTGCAGATTTTGGTACATCTGCAAATCTGAGTTCTGAAGACAAACAAAGCTTTTCTGGGTTTGGAACGACATTGGTGTAAGTGATAAATGACTAAATAATTCTAGGCTGCAGTAACTGTGGGAAAAGCACTAGATGTTTGCTAGACTTTAGAATGAGCTGTATTGTCAAACGTCTGAATAATCAGGCAAGATTTGTCTGAGAAGAGTTCATGTTTCACCTCGTCCTGATATGAATAATTGTTGTGTTGGTGTCAGATCGCGGCTCCGTCTGGTCTCTGAGCTCGGGCTGGTTTTGGACTGGTCTCCTCACTCCGGGCTAGCCTCTAATAGATGCCTGCGTCCGCACTAATTAAAGCGAGCGGCGGGGCGAAGGCATAACGAGCTGATGAATAATTAGAATTTGAGGAAAATTGTGCAGCCGGGGTGGCAAATCTGGAGGGACAAGTGCTGAAAACAAGGCGTGCAGCATTAAGACTACAGTCAGTCAAATCTGTGAAGTGGGCCGCGGGCGTTAACACTAGGCCTGTGTGAAAAGAAAAAAACGCAGTACTGGTGTCCTCGCAACTCTCGAGGGGAGACAAACACTGTGAAGAAACGACAAAAGATGGCAGTGAAGCAGCCGAAGCGTGGAACACCATCGATGGGAACACGGTGTCGTTGCTGGACAATAATAATAACAATATTAGTAATAAAGAGGCTATAGACCGTTTGTAGATGAAGAGACCAGCGGCAACGTGTGGACTTTAATTAGTGCCGGCCTTCCCGAGTCAACAAGGTTGTTCACTTCCCAGGGTGATTTAACACACTGCTGCGTTTTGCTCTTTTCTCTGCCAGCTGCGGCACGTTGTCAGAGCAAGTGGCAAAACATCTCACGTCAGACGCTCGCCTGGCCTGCGTCTTTAAACCACGCCACGTGCTGCTTGCAGAAGAACTTCTCTGGTGCAATCGCCTTTCTACGCTTCATTTTGGCCGCCTCCATTATATTGCCGTTAAACATGTCGCAGTAAAAAATCAGGCGATCTTTGTGCAATGTGGAGCAGAAAACAGGAGCAGACAACGACTCATTTAAAGGCAATGCTGCATGTTGATAAGCATCAGAAACATACGGAGCGTTTGCTCGTTAAAGCACCTATTAGAAGATGACGCAGACGAGGCTCTTCGGCTTGGCTCTGTAGTTTCGCTGCTCTCATGTCACGCTTCATGTGTTGCGAGCGGGCGATGTTTGGCTCTGCTCGCGGTCGAAGGGTAAAAGCGAAGCCCTGGGCCATCGCCGGACGCTCGGGCTTGGCATTTATGCTGATGAGTCCTGATCACAGACTCTAGTCATTAGACTAATAAGACTGTATTCAAATTAGCCAGGGCCCTCTTTTCACCGAAACACATGGCTGCGTATTTGAGTCAGAAATCTTTGGCTTTATTCCGTTAACAACAGAACTAATCAGATGAGGCGCTCCCTTCTAATGAATAATTATTTATCCTCTATCAAGCGGAAAAATCTCTTCCCTGATAACCTTTTTGCTCAAATTGCTGTTATCGTATGTATGTAAGGACAGTTTAATATGGATGTGACTTGGTGGACGCCGGAAAGAAGATGAAATCGGCTCTGCATGTCCACGGGGTGATTGTTAGTTCAATTTTAATTATGCTTTTAATGCATTGGGGGTTTTTTTATTTGCAAGCTAGTTATTCTGCGTATTTGTCATCAAGATCCATTACGACCTCATGCTCTGTCACAGATTAAACGCATAAGATCGATCTCTTTATTTTTTATATTGTACTAGTAATAACTATACAGGCATTTCTACAAAAAGAGAATGGAGTCAAACTGTCTACTGTAGAGCTGCTTGAATTTAATTACTGAATTAACATTAACACATTTTTACCATGTAGTTTTGTAAAATCTGTATTGTGTAGATATCTGCATAAATAAAAAATCATGAGCACTGTAATATAAAGTGACTGAAATTTGTTCCCCTAACATCAAAGGAATCTGAAACAGTATTTTGTTATACTGATTATTAAAATATATATTGCAGAAAGCAGAAGGAAAAATCATTTTTTTAGTTTCTTACTTATAGTTTCTTACTTTTTTGTTTTCTAGTATAAATATCTAAAAATCTTGAATCAATGTTCATTTACTTTACAAATAAGATGGCTTGACATATTTTTTAAATATGTCTTGTTTTATAAAAAAAAAAAAACCCTAATAATTTTGTTTGTTGTTACATAAAACAAGTGAAAATATCTGCCAGTGAGTTCAGCTTTTATTTAAGATCATTTTTCTGACCCCATTGGCAGATATTTTTTTATATATTTATTTATTTATTTTAGTGAACGAGTAACATCTTATAATTTTACTTGTGGTGTGAATGGGTCTTCGATTTTTCTGCTATAAACCAGCAGTAAGCTGATATTTTGGTGTGGAGTGTGTTCAGGAGGAACGAGCGGGGAATGCTCCCCGTGGTGCTTCTCTGTAAACAGTGATGATGGCAGACGTTTCCCGGCGGCGTGGGGATCATGTAAATGGCAGAGTCTCGTGGCTTTAGCGTGGTCTTGATCCAGTAAGTAGTGTGTGGTATCTCCCCGGGCTAGAGCTGATTCTGTGCTCTGACATTCAACCTGCCGGGCCAGTCCAGCCCTCCTGACCTCGTGTCCTCTGCTGCCCGGGGAAGGGGTCGTGACCCTCGCCGGACGCTAACTCACCCTGACGAGAGGTTATTGGAAACATATTCTTGAGGCCTTCGCCATTTACTGCTTCCGTGGGGCTCGGGATGGAGATGACCTTCTCCAGCGCTTCCCCGAGGAACCACGAGAGACTCACCTGAGTCCGCTCTAACTCCTGAAATCATACGAGTTTGTCTCAAGGCAGAATGTGTGTCACAGCTGGATCTAATAAATCAAGACAGTGAGCGGGAAATTTATCGTCCTGGGTTTGTGTTTCTTGGGTTCGGAGCTGCATGCAAATGTTTTTACGAGGGTCACTGTGAGAGCACCCCTGCAAGAACACTTGTAAGAGTAGTATTGTTGAGTAGCAGAGTATTGTTGATTGCTCTCATGAAGGATGCTCTCGTGACTCTAAAACTCTTCATTTCTCTTCATTTTAAGCAACTGAGAAAGAACCAGTGTTATTTTAGTATCAATGGGATACTACTGCAGTTATTTATTATGCATTTATTATTTCATTATATTTATTATTTTTATTTTTGTTAATGCTTTAGTAATATGTTGAGTGTTTTTAGTTTAGGGTTTTTTTAATACGTCTTCAGTATACACACACTACCCTTCAAAAATTGAGGATCAGAAATATTTTTACTGGCTTTTCTTAGCTTAGTCAAGGCTTGCAGTTATTTGTTCAAAAAGTACTGAAAATATGGAATATTTAGAAATTCTATTTTTATTATGTAAAATAACTGTTTTCTATTTTAATATTCATTGAAATCAAATTTATTTCTGTGATCAAAACTGAATTTTCAGCATCATTACTGTCACATGATCCTTCAGAAATCATTCTAAGATTCAGATTTATTATCAGTGCTAGGAACAACAGCTGCTTAATTTTTATATTTTTTTTATATTTTTTGGAGCTGTGATACTTTTTAAAGGGATTCTTTGATTAATAAAAAGTTTAATAAGAAGGGTATAGTTAAAATATACAGTTAAAGCAGTTTTTAGTGTTTATTATCTTGTATGGTTGTAGTTTTTCTACATTCAGAAAATGCTCGACAAACCTGTATTTATTTTAAAGCCGTGCAGCCACAGAGATATCACCCGCTGAAGGCTTGTCACAGTCCGAGCTGGAGACTTCAGCTCAGATTGAACGGCAGGGCCAGTGTTCAGTGGTTTAGCATCATTTTCAGCTTTTGTACAGCAGCCTGGAAGTGAATGAAGGTGAATGTGTTCCTCTGTAATCCAGTTTAACGCCTGAGGAGCAGCTGGTGACCTGAGCTTTATAAACTCATATGAAGCTGAAGCTGGAGCGGTCAGGGTCCAGGGTAAATGGACGATTTGTCCAGGGCAGGTTAACTGACATGTGCTTGACGTGATCAACTGCTTACAGATGTGTCCGGCTCGCTCATTCTCTAACACACAGCAGCCACGCGCTGCTTTTGATGAAGGCAGCGGTCAGCTTCAATCTGTGTCTCAAGAGAGCCGCATATTCCCTCAAAACTGTGTGAGAGAAAACCACCGAGCCGTTCAGATGCTTTTCAGGGATAAAATGAAGGTTGTCGTCAATAACGTGTCTGTGGAGACCAAAGGAGAGGTTTTTAAGAAAGTCTGAGCTGCTCTTTTCCAAACATTGACACATCTGAGTTATTCATGAAGGCAGATGTCGTGGTTTTCATGTGACACAGCCAGAACAGACACGACTCATATATTTTCTCTGCTTGCATCTATCCGGATACACATATACACAGATGTACAGGAGGCTAATTATTTGTGATCGGAGAAACAGCAAACAACAAGCACAATGTTGGAAACACAACTTAACACTGATTTCTAGTCGTGTCCTCTTTTGGAAGCACAAAGGAAGTAGTTTGTCTTTCACAACGACACACAGCGTCTCCAGAACATGGCGCCCGCAGCAACACTACAGACACAATAATAGCTCCGCCTTCTTTCTTTGTGGAAACATTTGGGTGGTGTTTGAAAATAAACCCACTCTGTGACGGAGAAAAGTGGAGGCGTGTTTAAACGAGTCTGTTATACAGAATATTTCTTTGGTTTTGAGAGTTTAATCTTTGTAACTTCAGGGATCTTATCTCTGCTCTAACAGCTCAGAACACTCCACAGAGAAAGAAACACTTGAAATCACATCACATGACCAATTTAATTAGTAATTTATTTTTTAATTAAAGCACTTAAGTGAAAGTTACATTATGCTAATTGTTTTTCTAACTTGAATACTTATGTTTAGATGTAAAATGAAAAAAGTAAGTAATACACTTATTTCTTTCTTGTATATTTTGTGCATTGGTTCTTATTTATTAATCAATCACTTTTATTTATATAGCGCTTTTAGCAAAGCACTGAACATTATCAGATAGAAGAAAGAGTGATGTACACGACTCTCTAAACAGACTTTAGAAACAAGATTGTATGTTGAATGTTTTTTCTTTAGTCAACTCGGTGAAGTTTAGTTCAAATATGTCGTTTACTTGGCAAACTGCCACGATGCATATAACAACCAACGTAAAAAAACATTTCCAGATTCACATTCATCTGTTCCATATAAAACTGAACTTATATTTAGTGCCATTCACTTGGCATATTTGTCTGGGTTTACTTCAGTGTTCACTTCACAGTTTTTCTGGATTTGTAATGCATTTATCAGAAACAGAAATCTTTTGTGGTTTTTACTCTGAGTTTTGAGCAATTTAATGCCCTTCTGCTGAACACAATATTTGGGATGCACTATTGCTCCAGGTCATCATCACAAGAACTCTTCTGTGTGATCGTTGCGAGGTGTTCGAGAGAAAAGCGCTGTGTGAAACCATTGGGAATCTGGACGTGATACGATCCTTTCCTTGAGCACAACTCGTCAAGCGCTGAACAGGACCAGAGCTTTGATGAAGACGATGATGAAGTCTGTTCCTTGCACACTTGTAGCAGTCTGTCAATATTTTCAACATGCAGCTCTCGTTCATCTGTTATTGTGGCGTTCGCTGTGTTTGTGTGCACCTATTGATTGACAGCTGGCTCCAGAGCCACTCAGGCCTCTTAAAATACCAGAGCCGGGCTTCAGGTTTCCCCCACAGGCCCCGGGCCCCCCATTGTCTGTCCGAGAGTCTCCCATTCACTGTCAGCTCATTGTGCTGGGTTTATCAGAGCACTCGTATCTCCATCACTCGCTCATTTGATGAGGTGACCTGCTTCTGCAGAAGAAACTGTAATCATCACCTACAATTCTTGGGTTCTGTTATTAACGACTGAGAACAGCCTTTAACTGTAAATGCATTCTCTGGATCTGAACTGAATTAGGGCAGAAAACGGGAAACCAGAAACGTTTTTTTTATTAGTGGAC
>JAUMHI010000073.1:4003061-4015063 GCA_032359435.1 Enteromius unitaeniatus
TATATGAAAGTCTAATGTTTATCAGTACATTACAGAAAATAATGAACTTTATCACAATATGCTACTTTTTTGAGAAGGACCTGTACAACTGAGAATTGGGCATTTTAAATAAACTCTCAAATAAACACATCCCATATTATAAATAAAGGAATTAATCACTGCAGCTGCAAAACCACAGAATTCTGTAAAAATATAATGTTCACCCACACAGTTATTTGGTAAGTCACCAGTATTAAAAACTAAAAGGAATAGTTCACTCAAAAAAGAAAATTCTACTCACCAGGCTGTTTTGGGCAACCATTGACTCCCATAGTATTTTTGTCCTAGTATGGAAGTCAGTGGTGACCAAAACCGGTTACTAAACTCTTGTTCTGAGTGAACAAGACAGAACAAGGACATTCACACAGGTTTGGAACTACTTGAGGGTGAGTAAATTATGTCAAATGTTTTTGTTTTGTTTTTTTCTTGGGTGAACTTTTTTTTAAAAGGCAAGCACTGGTGGAGATCATGTATTAGCATGATAAAGCCAGCTGACTGATGAATATAAATAAATGATAAAGGTTGTAATCAGACCGTAAATTAAGACTTGGCACTACTGTATTGGTAGCACATTCTGTTACAAAAATGTGTTATATACAAAAGCCATTATATTACCATAGTTCTGTCACCACATTGATGCTAAGATGATTTACATGCCAATTTTAGTGATCTCTGAACATATTTATCTCTAAACTGAAACTCCCATAGAAACCTATTTAGAGATAATAAGGTTTTTTCTCACAGGTCAATAAAGTTGCCAGGTGCATTTCTGAGTAAACAGCCATAAACATCAGCACGAATTTAACACCACCACATGACGCATTATCCAGTAAGTTGTCAAAAGCCCTTGCTAAGGTTGTCTGTTTGTTTGCAAGTTGTTTTTAAACCATCTAAAATAATATTTACAGATGGATATGGAGGGGTAGAGCCTTCGGCATGTTCAGCTGCCTGTGGCCTTAAATGACAGCAATTAAACTGACAGTAAATATAAAGTTGACTCATGTTTACCGCCTTGATTCTGTTGCTTAAAACCGCAGCCTTTCTGGTAATATATTCAAATACATTTAGAAAAAATGTTTCCTTTTTGAAGACTTTTATTGACTGAAACTGCATTAACGAGATTAGTCACTTAGAATCAAAAATATCCTGGAATAAACTAGCTGGCTAAATAAAGTATGTGATTTAATTAGTAGCGAATAGGTTCAGCAGCCATGACTAAAAATACAAATCACTGTACCATGTCTTCATCTGTCCGCAGGTTCCCTGCCTATCAAGTCCAATCAGCATCATATACAAACCTGGAACAATCACTTTGACTGTATTGTAATTAACTAGAGATCAATTTAGATATACTCTATTCTGAAGCTCACTGAGAGCCACAAGACAGAAAGTGTTTTGGTCTGATATATAAAATAAGACATCATCCTACATTGGCCATATGCAAGCACAGCACTAGAAGACTAATAAAAATGACCTACTGAAAAAAAGGCAGAAACATATAGAGGACAAACAAAATGTTTTGCAACAATTGAAAAAAATGTATGCGTGGCTTGCTTGGCAGCTGAACGCGCTGCAGCAGCTCTCGAGTGAGCTGACTGCCCGCACTGTGATAATTTTCCAGTGCGTGTGATTCGTTCCCGTAAGGCTCTCTTTGAGAAGGGAGCCTTCACTGCGATTCCTCGTGGTGCTGAACCCGCTTGTGCCGAGGCAGAGCGGAGAAAGCGCTTGTGGGAACCTCGTACAAACGGAAGAGTCGGAGACGGAGAGTCCCTCTCTCCGCTCTCTTCACGAGGTCCGGCGCTGCCCGTGAGAGTGAGGATGCCCGCGCTGCGGCTCCTTCCCATTATCAGGGCGATGCAGGGCTGTTGCTCTCTTCATCTGCGGATGAGGAGATGCACAGCCCCGAGGAGGCAGTAGCTTCTTCATCGCCCCATTATGAGGAGTTGTGAAGGTGGTGACTTGTGCCGTTGCCAAATTAAAAATTTAATGGCCGGCTTTGCGAGCACGAAAGAGCCGGGATACAGGATGATGCTGCGGATCGAACAGACACTTGCGGGCTATCTGTCCCCCGCCTCAGCATCGTCCTTGAAGGCTCCGTCCCTTCCCACCAGACCGTTACAAACATCTTCGGTCCTGGTTGGGAAGGGGTACTCGGCAGGTACAGGTCAGGCTGCCGCATGTCTGCATACAACAGCAGTATTGCAGGCGTATCAGGCTGACCTGCTCAGCGAGGTGGATGAGAGCGAGAGAGTAAGCTCTGAAAATATTAGAGAGCTTCGGAGGGCTGCTGATCTGTTTCTGCGTGCTACCAAGGAGACCGCCAGGGCTATTGGCCGGTCTATGGCAGCTCTGGTTGCTGCAGAGAGGCATCTTTGGTTGTCTTTGTCACAAGTTAAAGACAAAGACAGAGCGTGTCTGCTCGATGCCCCACTGGTGCCCCGGGGTCTGTTCGACGATGCTGTGAATAAGGTCATCGACAAGCACCGGGAGGCACACAAGCAATCAGCGGCTTTTCAGCAGTTCCTTCTTTGCCATTCTCCACCTGGCGGGGTTGCTAGGCAGGAGCGTCCCGGGCCGAGGACAAGCTACTCACACCGCGAGACGCAGAAGCAGAGCGTCGCCGACCACGCTCCTCCTGTTCTGTCAAGGGCTCCTCTAAGCCGAAGCAGGATTTGAGAGTCACGCTTCAGGTGAAGAGGAGCTCTCATAAGAAGCCCTGAGGCTCTTGCTCTAGGGCTTCAGAGGGCAGCCCCCCTGCAAAAGTGACAGGTTATACCGCATTACACGGTCCCTGCCAGTTTTCAGTGCCCTCAGGGGATTCTTTCACTAACCCTGCAAATGCTACAGGGCGTGGAGGTCCCCAGCGAGCGCCAACCTCAGCCTCAGCCCGTTATAGGTTTTCTGGCAGCGTGGAAACTACTGCCGAATATACCTCGTTGGGTCCTGCGGACTGTAGAAGGAGGTTAAAGAATTCAATTCGGGAAACCTCCACCGCACTTTGCAGGTGTATTACCGACACTCGTGCGCGCCGAGCAGGCTCTGATAATGGAGCAAGAAGTACAGACATTGCTGAGAAAGGAGGCCATCGAGGAAGTTCAGTCCGGGTTCTACAGCCGGTACTTCATTGTTCCCAAGAAGGATGGAGGGCTGCGGCCCATTTTAGATCTCAGGCTCCTGAACCACTCAGTCATGAAGCTGAAGTTCAGGATGCTTACTGTCAAGCAGGTCGTGTCACAAATCAAGTCCGGGGACTGGTTTTTCACAATAGATCTAAAAGACGCATACTTTCACGTGTCCATCATCCTTCTCACAGGAGATATCTGAGGTTCGCTTTCGGGAGCAAAGCATTCCAATATCGAGTTCTCCCCTTAGGGTCTATCCCTCTCACCCCATACGTTTACGAAGTGTGTGGATGCGGCCCTAACACCTCTGAGGTTACAGGGCATTCACATCCTCAATTATATAGACGACTGGCTAATTTTAGCACAGTCAGCGGAACAGGCGAGAACACATCGAGATGTAGTTCTTGCCCATATGCAATGCCTCGGGTTGAGACTGAACCCCAAGAAAAGTGTTCTTTCTCCAGTACAGAGAACCACATATCTTGGCGTGGTTTGGGATTCGACCACGATGCAAGCTCATATGACACCTGCGCGCATTGTGTCGATCCGCACTGCAGTCTCGAGACTGAGAGAGGGCCGGTCACTCACTGTCAAGTTTCAGAACCTGCTGGGTCCCCTACAGTGGTGGCTTCGGAAAAGGGGCGTTTCCTTGAGGGGAAATCCCCTACACATGATCAAGGCGTTACGCAGAGTTGTACGTGCCTTAGACATGTGGGGGGACCCGAGTTCCTACGTCAGGGCCCAGTGTTGGGAGCTCTGTGTCGCCGTGTCACACTAGCGACGGATGCATCCTTCACTGGTTGGGGAGCGGTCATGAGTGGCCTTTCGGTCCGTGGTCTGTGTACTGGAGAAGGAGAATGCACAATGTCCCCTTTGGTACTCTCTAGATCATCCAGCTCCACTGAGGCTGGATGCCATGGTACAGACGTGGCAGAGGCTTCGTCTGTACGCCTTTCCCCCGATTGCTCTGCTTCCAGGAGTTCTGGAGAGAGTGCGCCTGGACGCGGTCAGTCTACTACTTGTAGCGCCGTTCTGGCCAGGCCGAGTATGGTTCTCGGATCTGACGTCCCTTCTAGACGGCTCCCCCTGGGAGATTCCACTCAGGAGGGACCTCCTCTCGCAGGCAGAAGGGGCCATAGTGAACCCTCGCCCGGAGTTGTGGCGACTGAGAGTGTGGCCTCTGAGGGGGCACAGCTCATAGCCTCAGGTCTCTCAACTGAGGTTGTTGAGACTATCCTACAGTCCAGAGCTCCAGCTACAAGGAAACTGTATTCCCGGAAGTGGAAACTTTTCACTTCCTGGTGTAGAGAGCGTCAGCAGGACCCAGTTAACTGCCCGGTCGGTACAGTGCTGGACTTCCTGCAGGCTAGATTCTCCACTGGGGTCACCCACTCCACCCGCAAGGGTACAGTGCTGTGTATCTCAACAACTACCTTATTATTAAATAATTAGGTCTTCATTGAGGGAAAAGTCACAGCTATCAGTTAGTTAATACTGACAACCGAAACTAAAGGGTGACTAACACTTTTTAGTATGTAATCAGTATTATCATGCAAATTTATCACATTTGTATTATAGTTTAAAAATAAAATAATAAAGTAGGCTAATAAAGAAAATAAACTAATGTCATCAGATCTTTAGGAATCATGAACACTTAGGAGTTTCATGAACACTGTTCAGCACAGAAGGTATCTTTGTTTAAAAAAGCCAGATTCAAGGCAGTGGAATGAACACAAGGTCTAGAGACTCAGAACACAAACACATTCACTGTATTTCAATAGACTGCTTTAGACATTACTAACTATAATAAACTTTGAAAGGACATGCCTCTCATCACAGTATTAGTAGACAGGTAAGAGTTAATAAGTACTACTAACTAAGAATAATGCACATGAAAGGAAGGAAGTGACATGTGGCCAGGTATGGTTTCCCATACTAGGAATTTGTGTTCTGCATTTGAGCCATCCAAGTGCGCACACACACAGCAGTGAGAAGTGAACAACACACACCTGGGACACGAACCCACAACCTTTGAGTTACTAGTCCAACTCCCTATCCATTAGGCCACGACTGCCCCTTCATCTGCTGGCTTATTACATTGTACATTGCAGTGTACAGAAGTACTTAAGTCCACAGTTAAAAGCCTTTTATCTGCTGTTTTCATCAGTTCTGAAGAGGTCGCAATAATTAACAGGCCTTGTGTTTCTTTTTTGTTTGTGCTGTGAAACGTGTTTCTTATGAAGTCGTTCTCATGAGAGCGGGTCGTTCCCAAAGCTCTCTTTGTTACATGTTTTCAGCTTTCAAAGAGAGTATAGAAATCCTGCTGTTTAGAAACCCAGGGGGCTTCGGCTCTATCGTGGTTCAAATCATTTTTTGTCTTTCATTGGACGTGGCAGGACAACAAATTACTGTTGCTCTATTCTGCTCTGAGATTATGTTGACTTTTATCATGTGCAGGGCATCTGGAGTGCAGAAACTCTCTCAGACTCCAGCAGCTGAACAACTGTTGAAATGTTGTTCACCAACTGTAAATGAACTCTATCGTGTCTACTGAAGAGCTGACTGTGATAATAGAGTTTATGCTACAGTAAACACTGCACAAGAAGACTGGAAGAGACGAGAAAATTCATTCACATTTCCCTCAAGTTATCTCCCACAGCACCTCACTGCACTGATAGACAGAACGCCTGAAGAAAAGGATTGTGTGTCCAACGTAAAACCTGTGCCAAATGATCGCACGAGAGACAGAGAACTAAAGCATTTCCATATACTCCTGAAGGTGATTTACGCTGCTAAACTCCATAAAAGTGAAAAAGCATCTGCATAAAAGCTATGAAATGTGAATTATGTGAGTCATGACACTACACTGCAAAAAAATATTTTCTTAGTATTTTTGTCTTGTTTTCTAGTATAAATATGAAGAATATAAATATAAGTATATGAATATAATATAAATATAAGAATCAAAATTAATATAACTTTACTTCTTATTTTTCATATCACTTTATTTATTGTTCTCTAAAAAGCATTTTAAAAACTGCAAAAATATCTGCCAGCAGGGGAAGAAACATTATATTAATTCAAAGGATACACAGGAATATTTTTCTAGTCCCATTGGCAGATAATTTTGCTTATTTTAATTAAAACTAAAATAAAATAGAAAAAATACAAGTAATTTTACTTATAAAATAAATGTAACATGATTCAAGAATTTTTATAAGCTCATGCTAGAAAACAAAACAAAAATATTAAATAAGAAAAGACCTTTTTTGCAGTGTATAAGCTGCTGATAATTTAACAATGACCTAACTCTTTCAGCGTCTGTGTTATTACTTAATAATTAGTTAACTGTAGTTTGTTAGTAAGTACCAGTAGCTGAATGAATGTTAATATTGTGCTGTTTGTTTATGTGTCATTATTCATCAATCAGTATTACTGATTATTTGTTTGCTGTTTGCTAACTTTTTCGAAAAACAATGTCCCAGACATCTTTGCTTTGCAAGCTGATTGCTTAAAACAATTAAGTTTTAGTTTCTCAACATTTTCCTTTTTTTACAGTGTGAGGCCCGAAGTCCTGCGCTGTGTTAAACGTCTTTAAAAGTTTTAATGCAAGTATCAGATATTTATGTTATATTTAATCACTTAGCAAATACTTTTTATTCAAAGAGATGTGAAGATGAGGAAAGACAAGAAATTTGACACACATGAGCAACAGTTTATAGAAATATCTGGCGCACCTCAGGGATCGCTGTTGGGCCCCAACGATTTCGACCAGAGCCTGGATCAATCAAACTCTCTCAGATGTGTGGAGCGTGAGGAACATATGATGTGAAGCAGGGATTGTTGCCGTGATCGTGTCCCTGCACAACCCTGTTTTCCCACACACAGCCCGTTTCAAATGAGAATTTGTGTAAGACGTCATCCCTGCTTTAATTGCTGTGTGTTTTTCGCTAAATGAAAAGTTTAATGGTAGCCGTGGGGCTGATGCATTCTATCTGTCACACAGAGACATTATAGACATTCCTCTCCAAACACAAAGTCTTAACACAGAGTAGGGTTGAAGATGCGGTCAGTGCCCTCCACCCCTTCTTAAATACAACTCCGCCCCTCCCAAGTTACCCGCCCCCTTCAACACACATCCCCGCCCATCTCAGTTAAAGCCCCTCCCCTTTACACAGTACTGATTTATATCTTTTAGCAGTTATCTAGCTGTTAAAATGTCAGCAAGTTGGACAAATGATTGTAAAAAATTATAATGCACACTTTGACTCGATGTCTGGGTCGTCTCTTCGGGGCACATTTGAAACATTGATGAGAAACTTGATTGCACTTCATACTTTCTGAAGATTCCAGCATTTGTACGACTCATCACTGCTTCATCACACAGACGAATGCTATATCAACCCTGAGCAGCAACATAAATATTGGCACTCAACCTTGTTAGAGACAAGTTTTCCCATAAGGACATGCACCTATCATACAGGACCCCCCCCCCCACACACACACACACACACTTACTACAAAGGTATCTAGACGCAGGAGCATTGACTTCACTCACACAGCAATTATGTCTTTATAGATCTAACCTCTAAAGATAAGTGCCCCGCTAAAAGCATGTGTACATAAACATCTCTGACTGGGAGACATTTATCTGATATTGAGTCATGGCTTTGACAGGCATCACAGACACTCCTGAAGACACTCTCATAACGACAGACTTTGAAGAAAACAGTCTCCACTGAGCTAAGCTTGGCCATCACACACACAACTGCAGTTTTGGTCTCGCTTTTTCTCTTGACTTGTAATGTAGATGCAGACTCACTGTATCTCTTTACGAGAATGACAAACTTCTCCTCAGTGCCAGGAGCAAGTCAAACAAGCACTAAGAAGAGTTACAGTAGCGTAATGAGCTTCAGGAGAACAGCAGTGAACCGCGGTTCGATGATATGTTGTTGGGCTGTATGTCAGTAAAACGGTTGTGTCTGTTTTACTGAGCTCACGGCACACACTCTTCAACTGTAAAGGAACACACACACTCTTCATCATAACAAAAGTGCACAACTAACTATGCAACATCACAGTTTCAGTTAGAAGTGTTCAGTTGTGTCATGTAGTTACTAAAAAGAGCATTAAAGCTGCAGAACTGTGCATGCATGCATCGTAGTGCATATAGTACACACATGCATGTACTGAAATATTAATCTGCAAGATCACAATACATGGAGCAAGTTCATATGTGAACCTAAAGCACAAAACAGTCATAAGATTTTTAACTTTTTTTCCACTCATGTCTGGTTTGTTAGGATCGTATATATTTGTCTGAGATACAAATATTTGAAAATCTGGAATCTTGAGGGTGCAAAATAACTAAATATTAAGAAAATCATCTTTAAAGTTGTCCAAATGAAGTCCTCAGCAATGCATATTACTAATCAAAAACCAAGTTTTTATATATTTACAAGAAATGTTCAAAATGTCTTCATGGAACATGATCTTAATATCCCAATGATTTTTGGCAAAAAAATAAAATAAAATAATAATAATACATAAACTCATTATAACTTTGTACTAGTTATCTGTGTGTCTGATGCTTGAGTATGTGGATATATAGACCCAGAACCAAGCTGACTGAGAAAATAAAGCAATAATGAGCCCTATTATTAAAACACCTTCAGGTAAGGAATAATACAAAAATCATCATGTTCACTCTATTATTATATCTAATTCAAACTATTACTTCTCAGTACAAAGTCCAGAGGTTTAAAGAGGTTTCTCTCTCAGAAAACACCCCTCCTTCACTACCGCTTCTCTGTTTTTTATTACTTGTGTGAAAGCTGGAAGTGCCTTCAAAGCACAGAACGTTAGATGTTTTATAAATGGAAGTGGATTACAGCAGATTACAGATATCGGAGCGGTAATGTTTCCTTGCCATCGCCATTAAGCCACGTTTGTCCTAATCGGACATCAGGGATCAAGGGAATCATTGTGTCGCTTTCAGACTCTCAAATTTTAGTTTCACCTTCTTGTGACGATTAAAAATGTGTTTAGCAGCATATTCATGCTGGAATATACATTTCACACAGCTGGACCAACTTCAGGATCCTCTTAATGCTGATAAGCGGAGGAAACTCGATCCAGTGTGAATGGAGTCATTGTTTGGCCGCTCATAATTAGGCATGACAGTTGAGGCGTGAACAGATTCCCATCATAATAGCCCTAAAAAGCCCATTAGAATCGATGCCACACTCTGGTCAGACTCGCTGTCTGCTGCATTCAGGAGCTCAGTGGATTGCATTACAATAACGCTGCCCAACAACAACACGGCAACCTTATAGCCACTATAACAGCAGAGTAATGGAGCGAGAGAGCACTGACCTCAAACACCAGGATTACCAGAGCCTTCAGCACCACAGCAAGCACTCACCTGCCTCTTATAACGCACAAACACACAACTACTACTGTATGTCTGATCCTTCATGCATCATGGTGACAGACTGAAAACTGCTGTTCTTGTTTCTACGAAAAATGTAATGATAATCTACTGGTGTTAGACCTTCAGCCAGGTTGAATTTTAATTACCTTGATTTTGAGGACATTTTAAAGCATTTTTTTTCTAAATATACAATACATATAAGACACTTTTGTAAAAGATAGTTGTGGTTCATGCATCTTTTATGCAAAGATATTTAACAAGTGATTTCTTTAACAGTTACATCATGTTGACAGCTTCGTGTGTGCTTTTCTTTGGAATCGATTTTTTTAACTAGTTAAAACTTGAATCATACTTGGGCATACTTGAATCATGTTGTAATTATATTTTCAATCTGACTACTTAAAAATGTAACCCCTCCACCCCGGTGGCGATCCAAGGAGAGGTGTTCCAGTTACTCTCATACATCTCCTTCTCCTTGATCTAACCCACCGGGTTCAGGTCATCAGCTCAGAAGTAGAGACTCCAAAACCCAACCTAAGTGTCAAACATCATGTTCAGTGTTGGGCTCCAGGACAGGGTTCATAGACAGATCTGAGAGCAAACACTGCTTTTGAACACTGCATTACTTCATCACTGAAGTAATGCTTGGTCATCCACCTTCCATACAGAGAATAAACCAAAATAATCAGTCAAGGGTGCGTTTCCCAAAAGCATCATTAACTGCTGTGATCTCAAGAATTGAACACTTCTGATCACGACAGAACTTCTGACCATAGTTGCTTTGAGTTTCACCACTGAACATTTAAGCTCATTTTGAACCAAATTTAAAACATACTAGTGAGCACATGAACTAACTTTAGCTGGAAAATGACTCTTTGTTGTAGCCCTTTTGCATCATCTACAAAGTTTTCCTGTCTGACGCTGTAAAGCTGCTTTGAAACAATGAGTATTGTATTAAGTATTTGCTGCACCACAGAATCATGTTTCTGTATGACATGACTTGACATGTCTGGCAAAAGGTTGCACATTCATTCATAAAATATAACATTTTAGATGAAAATCCCCAAAATCTTGATTTACTATCAGAGAACACTGTGTGTGTTAGGTGTTGACGGTTCTGAAGCATGTTTTCTTCAGACTGATGGGGTCTCGTCATACAGCCGTGATGGACAGGAATGCAGTTTAACACATGGTCAGAAACACAAAACAATCAGGATCAGTCAAGCTTTTAATCTTTGTACTTTACTTTGATCTTTTTTCTGACATCTACCATTCAGACAGTTTAATTCAAGAGTTGTTGTCATATTTTATCACCCAAGCACAGTGAATAAACTGTGATACAACTTGATAAATGTCGAAGGTGTGTGAATATGTTTTGTTCTGACTGTAAGTGCTCAGTTGGCTCTCACCGTACTGTAAATGCTGTGGGTTCAGTCCGGATTATTACTGTCACAGATTCTCATCAGAGAGATCCTCGTGTGAAGCCCCGGGTCCTTCTCTTGATCTCTACACCCCGGGCTCACTGATTTCTGTTTGTGTTGACAGCACTGAAGACACGACTGAGAAAGTGCTGCGAAGCTGAGGAAAGGTGAAGATAAGAGGAGGAGTGGAGGTGAAGGATATGTAAGTGAGCGAGAGCTGTAGAAAGGCTCTGGATTGCAGATAAAGGCTCTCTGAATGATTCATGTCTGTGATTGACAGCTCCTGAGGGTCCAGGGCCTGGCGCCCGCTTTACAGACGGCTCTTCATCACACACAGCTCCTCACAACACACGTGCATTAGAGACGTAACGCATAATAATTTATTACCACAGCTAAATTATCACGGTTATCAGTATTATCAGGTGTTGTTGAAATGTGAGGGTAATGTTCAGAAAGTACAGACATAAATCGTTTCACCAAGTTTTATATTTAAAATCAACAAATAAATGACTTTCACTTTGCATGAACACCAAAACAATAACATTGTCCAGATTTTAAATGAGGACATGACTGATAATAACATGTACAAAAATAAATAAAGCTTTGAAAAAGTGTGTATCAAATAGAAAACCTCACATTTCAGCTTTTAAATATAGAAAATAGTCAAAATGATCACTGATTCAGGAAATATATGTATTTTATCCGCTCCATCGATAATTTTAGATGACTTATCTCATCTGCTTAAATGCGTATAATCCACATTAGCTTGTTTTTCATCATCCAGTCAGAATCTACATCAGGACATGCAGCAGGTGGTGCTGATGGAGCAGCAGAATTACAGCTGTTTACTGTAACCGTCACAAACAAAGCAGCGTTGTGATTAAAACACTACAGTGATCCCTCGTTTATTGCGGTAGATGCGTTCCAGACCTGGCCGTGATAGGTGAAAATCTGCGAAGTAGGGACACCATATTTACAGTATTTATT
>JAUMHI010000073.1:4068460-4091831 GCA_032359435.1 Enteromius unitaeniatus
GGAAGCAGTGAGTTGAGGTAAGCGGGGGCCGAGCCAGTGATTGTTCCATATGCAAGCGTCAGCGTCTTGAATTTGATGCGAGCTGCAATTGGGAGCCAGTGCAGGGAGATGAAGAGAGGTGTGACATGGGTCCTTTTGGGTTCCAAGCAACATTCCATCATTCCATCATTCCAAGCAACCAATCAGAAATGAAAAATGTCCTTTTTAGGTGATTCTATGCTCTTGTTATTCAACAACTATCGTTTTCTTCTGCTTTTAGGAATAAATTATGGATGGGGTTTAGTCTATGTTTTTGGACAATAATGTTGATTCCGAAGCATACTTGGGCTTTACACACACACACACACACACACACACACAGCACTGAGCTGATCATCAGTGTTGTGTGATCTAGTCATGTGACTGACACATCCTGTACACCTGGCATTAATGTGTTTTCTGTGTTTAACGGTACATACAGGTGTAAACAGGGTCTGAAACGTTTGGATCACTTCAAGCACGGCAATGAAGGTGGTGTGTGTGTTTATGTGGTTTATGAGGACACAAATGTGTATAATGACATGATTACAATATGAAGGTAATTTATGAGGACCAATTTTAGTGTCCCCGTAATGTAATGTAAAAGTGTGTTGTGTTTCCTGTAAGGGGTAGGTTTAGGTGTACAGTAGAAACACCATTACACCTATGAAGAGAGAGACCCCAGAAAACACAAAAACCAACATGTGTGAAAACAGGTGTGTAATAAACACAAGAGGACAGTGTGGGTTCATCCATCTCTATTACTCTATTACTGTTTCACAATATAATACCTATGTAAAATGTGAACTCAGTAATATTGTTTAGACTACTCTGCATGACCATTTTCCCTGAACATGTCCTCACCAGGGTTTGTTTTCCTGTTTTCATGCTTGTTAAAGGTAGTGATCGAAAAGTAGTTTGACTAATAACATGCAGGCAATGTACATAATGGACCGATCATGGTGTGTGAGAAGGTGGATCTACGGTCAAAGCTATGCAAAAACTCATACTTATTAAGTGTGTTCGACTTATAGCAGCACGGCTCCAAATGATCAAAGTACTTCGAGAGCGTTTTGAAAGCATAAGAAACCATCTGTTTGCTACTTTCATATACCCAATGTCATATACCGATCGGTCTTCACACACAAACAAACCCAAAACTGAGATATTTTAGGCAAAAAAAGGCATGTATGGTCACCCAAGTATTATTCCTTCTTAGCTCAAATCCATAGATCATCTGTGGAATCATGTGTAAAGCAGCTGTAGTTAGTGGAATACTGTTCAGTTCCTCTGACACAGTAAACTCTTTGAAGGTGAAGATCTTCACACGCTCTCATGATCTCCTCATCATCAGGGTTTACACTGACAGGACATTACCCTGTACTTCCTTTTATCTGTGTCTTTTTTTCCCTTTTGTCTGTGAAGAATAGAGAAAGTGTTGTATTGAAAGATGCGCGCAAAAGACAAACAAGTGGCCCGGACTCTGTTTTATGGAAAGGCAGATTACTGTTAGGACACGTGCCATAAATATCACGTTTACTTTATGTGCTGCTGAAGTTCTGCTCAGTGCTTTGAGAAATCCTCCAATGGCAACTGAATTTATTTCTCAGTAAACAAGCAGTTTTCCTTCAACATCAAGTAAAGTCAGTAACTGCAGCCAAACTCCTTCACACCATCCAGAGCTGTAAAATGTGTTCAATCAAACTCTGCTCCATTTATAGTGTCATAACAGTCCCACTGAGAGACGATGCCACAATCCCCATCAGCATCCGCTGATAAAAGCAAAGCGCTGCCAAGACCGTAAACGCTGCGTGGGAGGCCAGAGATCGCACCTCAGCGTGGGTCAGGGACGGTCCGGCGGGCCCAGCGGGGCCCCAGAGCTCTGTTTGAAGGCCTCAGATACAGACAGATGAGGAGATAGAGGATTGGGATGGGGGAGCGAGAAGAGAGAGCTGCTGGAGCATTTAACACAGAATACACAACAAAAACACTTCAAAACGAGTCTTTCTGGGAAACTTGTGTATCAGTGGCATGTTCTTCTTTACATTTCTGATTTGTCATCTCATATGTTTTGAGCAGTTTTGTCAATAAAAAGTGAACAGTGTAGATCAAAATTCTTCACACTTGAAACGAGCACAACAAAGCATGAATAACACACCAAGCTTATTGCAGTAATACCTAATTATGACTTCCCAACTCCCAGGAACCTGCTTACGGACGGATGAAGAATCAATGGGCCTGCTGCTGGTCAAAGGTCACGATCTTGACTCCTCTCTGACCTCTGACTCCGGCCGAGAGACTGCAGCCATCGCTGCCGGAGTCCTGTTCACTGACTGATCGTCCTCATTTTTGAAAGGATCTTTTTCCATTTCCCTGGCCGTGTGTCGGTCTGTCTGTCTGTGCTTTGACTCTTTATCACCTCCGCCGCGAGAGAGAACCGCTGCCATCCGTCATTACGGCACGCAATGACAGCTCCTCACGCATGCATGAAAGAAATAGATTTTTACATTTGGCCAAATCCGGGGGGTTACTTTAGTGTAACCGATTCGATATTCTCCAAACGAGCCGGGCGATATATATACGAACACGCCGAGACAGATGTGATGATCTATAGCTCGCTCTTAATGGATTCTGTCAACTTTAGAGAAAAGACAGGCCTTCCACTTTTAGGGAGAAAAAGACATAATGTGTGCAATAAAAACATAATTATTCAATTGATTAGGCCTGTAATTTATGCCATTCGCGTCTGAATAAGACGGGAGCGTCAAACATGGCCTAAGTAGGAAATGAAGCGACAAAAAAAAGAGACACTTTCTGGTGCTGCGTCCAGAGAATCACGTCATCACACAAACACACGGCGGGCCGTCGGATCAGATGAACAATCAGCTCAAACACGTCTGAGAGAGAGAGAGTTTCAGCTCACATTCAGACCCCAGAGGCTCTGCTTTGATGCACAATTCATTCACAGATCACCTTCACCAGTAAGACTTTAAAACACATTGGTAACACTTTACAATAAGATTCAGTAGTTAATTTATTAACAACGTTAGGTAATAAGAACTAAGAGCAAACAATAAATATTCTACAGCATTTATTTTTCTTAGTTCATTCTAATCTTAACATTTACTAATGCATTATTAAAATCACAAGCGGTGTCTGTTAACATTGGTTAATGTGAACCAAAAAATGAATGATTGTATTTTTATGAAGTAACGTTATATAATAAATAATAAATGCACTATTGTGATTTAACACATTATCTAATTATGAAGTGTTACTAAATACATTTATTTCGTAATAAGTATACTTCAAATCCATCAACATATTTATTAAAAATCACTTACTGTTATAAAATTATAATTCAGCTGTATTTGGCGTATTTCTTTATTGCGCACACATTTCTTAATACTATGCCTATAATGGGTAGTAATGTCACTATGAATAATTACTGTATTATCGTATAATAACAAAAAAATGTACGTAAATATGTAAAATAAAAAGTCAAATCAAAGTTTTTCCTCAGTCTGTGCCACTGAAGGAGCTGGGCATCATCATCAGAGCCCTGATCACGACAGAAGCTTCCAGATCTAGAAGATCAGCTGTCATATCCGCTGAAGAAACACTGAACAGTATCTACAGAGGGTGATGAAGGAAACGTTCTTATTACACGTCACAATCTCTTCCGATTTAAGCAACGAAAGGGAGCTTTCCTAATGAAAGAAGTTTCGAGTTAAGGACTAAGAGCTGTGTCATAGAATCTGATGGTTTTTATGATGTGTCCAGCTGCAGGAAAGCGTTTTTAGCACTGAGTCTGTCGAGCAGCGTTTGTGTTCAGTTAAATATCTCTTCTAATGGTTAGTGCTGTGCGTTTCTGCAGCGAGCGTGTGTGACGTGCAGCAAAGGAAAAGCAGAAAACGAACGAAAGAAAGAAAGAGAGAGAAAGAGAGAGAGTATTCTCAATTTCCCTCTAAAAAGAAAATTCATTTGCGCTTGCTAATGTAATGTCATCGTTGTGTTTACTGAGCGTGGATGATGTATAGGGGATGTTGCATTGAGTGAGACTGTTTAATGATGCATAGAATTAAGTCTGCAGCTTTCAGCTGAGCTCCTCCCGCTCCTGCTCTCTCTCTCTCTCTCTCTCTCTCTCTCTCTCCGTGTCTCGGACCGCTGGCCACACGCCGCTCCGCGCTCCTGCTTCACTCCATCAATCACCGGGAGAGAGAGGGTACGAGAGTAAAAGAGATATTGTTAAAAACAGGCCCAGAGCTCCACACAACAAACAATGCGGAGGCACAAAAACACACAGGAAGGCGCGGTATTTAGGCGCAGAAAGCGGCGAACACGAGCCACTAAAACCCCGGATTGCTTTCAGCGAACATGCGCGATTATAACTTTTATTGTGATGATGGCGATTATCATCCCGTTTATGGTTATGATGATGATGATGATGATGTCATATCCTCTGTGCTAATGCGCGTTTGCAGTGAAAACTGTTCATTGTTGCAGGACAAACGGCCATAACAAACCCGAACAGACATCAGCCTGGTGTCAGAGTCAGTCAGAAGCTGATGGGGAGAAGAAGCACAGCATTCAAAGAGGGGTTAATTGTTATATCAGGGCTCTGAAGGTTTTCGTAGTTTTTAGAACTTGGTGAAAGTGAAACGTTTGGTGTGTTTGCACGAATTAAAGCTTAGTAAACAAAAATAAACTCTTACTTCAGAGCAAGGTCTAAAACGGATCAGATCAGTGACGTAAGAGTACGCTGATTGGCCAAACGCACAGGAAACACCGGCCAACCCAGTATTTGTAAAAAAAAAAAAAAAAAAAAGCCTTGTAAAGATTTACTCCAAGAACATGGAAAACAGCAGTGACTTCTTGTATTCTTTCCGGATGATATGTAACACTGCAAGTTATCAAAAGATTTATTTAGACTGTAATGGTCTTTAAATTGCATCAATTGTAATCAACAAAAACAGCTCCTATCCCTGGTTTTTCACATAAATGCCAGGAATAAAGAGAATTCCTGCTGCTGGTGTGAACTCAACCAGGAAAACAACCGAGAGAGAACCTGCTTCTCCAGGAATGACCCTGCTGCCCAGTTCCCAGAAACATTAGTGTGTTTATTTCCTCAGAGGGGAACACCAAACACACACAGATAACCCAACACTGCTAACCGAAGCTAAGATGTGCTGCTCTTTTAATTCTACGACTTTTAATTAGTTACAATAATTAAAGCACTGTTTTTGAAGAATGTGCATTTATATATCAAGAGAAACCCACAAAATAAAGAAAAATATCAAAGAGTCCTCAGATGCCATTTGCATTAAATACACCAATAATCTTATATGGAAAGGGTCACTCCACCTCAAAATGAAAACTTTGTCATTATCACCCTATAATTTAAGATTTTTTTTGATGATTAATGACAATATTTTCATTTTGGGGTGCAGTAATGCTTTGATTTTATCTCCGATTAATAAGAAGTTATCACTCCACCACAAGCTTGACGTCATTACCAACGATGAAGGATGTGTGACAAAGCTCCATCCATTTCAGGAAACTGATATGACTAGTTTCTACAACAATGTACTAGTTAAAGATAGTTATATTGATGTGTGGAAATCACAGCCCTGATCAGTATATGAGTTGTTTTACAACATGTCAATCAAACTTTAGAGCCGAACATTGCATCTTTGAGCAGGTTCATACGATGCAATTTCATGAAAATCACTGCTAACCCAACTGCAGAAACAAAATAAATGAGTTTAGATGAAGTCTTAATTGCTAAAGTCGTGCCATCTGAACGAGAGCGTGTGGACCTTTCATTACTGATAAACCTGTGAATCCTCCTCTCTCCATCATGACTGCTGTCTGTTATTGAACTAGCAAAACAACTGTTGATTATTTCCACAGCATTTATAGTAACAGCACAATGTGTCTCTACAACACCATCCATCATCCGCCACAATCCCACTCTGGAATTATTGTTGCTTTGATGTGCTGAAAACAAATCCATTTTACTGGCCACCAATTCATCATCTGGGAGGGAAAGTCACAGCGTAACCCTTCACTGTACCTCAGACGGACAGAAGGACAGATGGACAGGTGTGAGGTGGACTCTCAGTGCTCTTAAATAAAGAAAAGAGGAAGATGAGGACAGAGAGGAGAGAGAACTGCTCCAGTGCTGCTGTCTCTCTCTCTCACTCTCTCTCTCTCTCTCTCTCTCTCTCCAAATGTCTGTGATAATTTATCACTTCTTCTAGCTCAACTGACAAACTATTTGCAGGAAAATGAGTTTTTCCGCTACGGATTTGTCCTCTGGGAATGAAAAGGGAAGCAGTTGTGTTTTTATCCTCTTTTACACACACACACACTCAGATACTGTGAGTATGTATGTGGAGTTTAAGATAAATGAGGTAAATTAATAGAGTCACTGAAGGAAAAGATTCAGCCTTCACTCCGACACACTCGAGACGCACTGAAGAGACGTCTCGCTTGCTCTCGCTGTGTCTATATGTGTACAGTGAACACACACACACACACACACACAATCTCAGTCACGTCCACAACGGTCCACTATGATCCCTATCCCTATGAGGCTACAGGAGAACTGGAGATCTAATGACTTAATGCTCATTTTCTGATATTCTGCATGTAAACGTGCCTCTAATTCAGTCTGTTTTAGATTGAAAATAAAACCTGAGCTTCATCATCTGATGTTTGATCAGTTTTAACCCAAAAACTTGCTGTGATGAGCCAAACCCAAAGAGTGTGAGCGATCTCCTCGTAAAACTCTCGTCACACATTGACCTGACATTCTTGAGGAGCTGTGAAAGAGGGTTTATATAATCACAGGGCTCGACCAAGGTCAGCGAATCCAATTTTCTCTCTTGCCCTCAACAAACAACACGCTGACAAGCATTTGATGGAGAGTTACGGGACTATAAAGGCCTAATTGCGCTGAATTTACACGAGAGTGTTTGTAAAGCTCAGTGGATTTCTCCACAGGGTTTCCTGCAGTAAATCTCCTGCAGACGCTCGTGTGACGGGGGAAAAACTCCCTTGTTATAACTTAACGACTCTGAAATGCATCGACCGCTAATTGGAATATAAAGCGTGGCTCGGTTTTACTGCGTAGAGGTGATGAATATGTTTGACTGAAGCAGACAGAACGAGACGCTCATGTTTCTCACTGTAAACTCATGTGATGAGGGTTTTATCAGCCAGAATCTTCCAGCATGAAGTGCTCGTTTAAACTCTCTCAACTAAAGATCAGGGTTGTGTTACTTCTAATTTTTATGGAGATGGAAGCCCATCTCACTGTGGGCGTCTTCATCTTTGTTTATTTTCCTGTTTCTACAGCGATGGTGCTGTGTATTTTACTGACGGCCAGCAGTTACACACTGACCACATCACTTCAGCGCCTCACACTTTCATATTAAATATGAAAAGGTTTGACCTCTGCTCCTCTTATATACATGTTCATACAAAAATTCCACATTATAAGATCCGCTGATGTTAGGGAGCACAGACCAAGGGGAAACACAAAACAGAGTCAAAGTGTGATGCACCATTATGTTTGACTGAAGCTGACATCCAAATGCAAAATGACACCATATAGTTTCTTTTTTTTTTGGTAAAAAAGATGATTTGGCGAAAAGTCAAGCAGCAGATCTAGATCATCTCCATTTTATCAGTCATAAAATAAAACCGAATTACCTGAACATGTCAATACCCCAAAACTCTTTACTGACGTACACTGAGAATGATTTCCTCTGCTGTTCTTCTTCACGTGGACAGTGGCATTTCTCCAGTGATAACAGACTGCCTAACTCTACTGTACCTCCATCATGGCCTCGGTAATCTCACCTGGACTCCTCGAACCCTGATGAAGCTCTTAAACACCCCACATGCTCAGTCCTCCTGCTAATGGGCTTTTAATGCCTTCACATTACTGTGGCACGTACAATGGCCGGCCTGCTGAGGTTTTGTCACGGTTTCTTTAAAACAGTTATTAGACCCCCAAACTTTAGGGGCGAGCGACTAATAAAGGAAGGAGCAGGTCTAGGAAACAGGGGGCGATCAGAACAGGGTGTGGGGTCAGAGGTCGCAGGCCGAAGCGGAAATAGGAGACAGAGACTAAACAATGCTGAGGGCTGGACCAGCAGACAGAGATGGAGGGGGGCGACAGCGCACAAAACACCAGGAAGACTGGGATGAGCAGAGAACAGAGAGAGCTGAAAACAGATGGTTAAAGAAGGGACAGAGAAGAAGAAGAAAAGCCACAAACAGGAGAGAATCTGCGTCTGCCTGAAATGCATATGGTCCACTGTAAAGACAAGAGACGGTCTCAGAATCAGTGGAAATTTCAATTATTACCATTTGTAGAACAAAAAAAACCCAACAAAAACAGAACAAGAATACAAAAGATCTGTGAGCTATAACATGAGCTGTTAAAGTGTATCTGTCAGATGATGAAGAATAACACAAATAAGAATAACTAATGGCTTTCACTACAGATCGAATTATTATGAACTAATAAATAAGCACGAATTGGATGCCTAAATTACACATAGCTTTATGTTGCTCTTTTTAAAACCATGTTTTAAAACATTTAAATTTAAAACCACACAGAGCAAATAATGAAACTAATAATTACTTAAATGACACACGAAGATTGTTTAGTTTGAGTTTAAACGTAAATTAACAGTTATTGTTCGAAGTAGGGTTAGGCTGCATATTTTCCAGAGATTCAACACAAAAAGAATTCGCTTACAATTAAACTAAAATGAAATTGCCCTGACCCCGCAGTCACTTACATTACTGATGTAACGAGGTAAAGTGGATGACAGCATGACAACAGTCGCATTGTTTCAGATCTTCTGATCGGTTTGGACTTGAAAGATGCAACAACATGAACCTTTGCCCTCTGATTTCCATACGGACACACCCGAGCCGCACTTTATCTTGATCGCCGTGGGAAGGAGAAAGAGGGCGAGAGGAAACCGATTTAGCAGCTTTACAAGGTGTTCAGTTAGGCTATTGCATAATATGAACATCTATTAAAATTTAATAATAATGATATTATTATTGTTACTATGTCACACAGAGTCCTGTTAGACAATTAGTCTTTAAAAATAAAATGCTTTATAAGAGTAGGTCTTCGAGCAGTGTTTAAAGGTAAGCACAAGGGTTATTTTACGCGTTCATCAGGTTTTTCTTGAGTTATCAGTGATCAATTCACAGAAACTTTCTCCCAGTAAACCATAAACAGACCTTGCTAATATTTCTTTAAACGTAATCGCACACGATATCTGTCCATTAAAATCAATGCAATAAATCAGCCGTTTACTTTTAAAACTTTTTATTATATATACTGAAACAAATTCGAGGATAAAAGTGAAATATTGTTACACTATAGTTTGTCTCTGACTAGCCACAACTTATTCTTATGAAACATTGTTTGTTTTGGTCGCCACAAAATCATTTTCAGGATGTTATATCTCTTCAAACACAACATCAGTTCAGAGTTTCGCGTTTTTCTTTGTTTGGCCTCGAATCATTTCTCATAAGTGGTTAGTCCATTAAAGAAATAACTAACTACTTTTAGGCGTTTAATGCGTCATTAATTCAGTCCTAACATCTTTTACATTATTAAAAGGCAGATAACTATCGCTCGTGGGTTTAATCCCTTGTTAAACTCTCGGTAACCTCTGTTTCTGTCTCTTTCTCCAGTTCTCTGCCCTCTCCTCGGGCGTTTGTTCTTCATTCGCTCTTTTTGCACTTAAGAAAGGAATTTTCTGTGATTCTCTTTACTCTGTATTTATCGGGAAACAGCACTCGCTGTATTTACAGTACGAACCGGGCGAAGGCATGAATGTGAATGAATGAAAGAAAGAAAGAAAGCACTTTCAGAGGAATGACAAGGTGAGAATATGGAGTGCGTTTTACCCGTCTTATTTTTCGTTTCAGTCCTTTAATTAGATTCCAGCAAAATCGTACGACAGCCATGTAAAGAATCCAACGAAAGCTCGTCCACGTTTAGCTCTTCTTCATTAATGTTTGGTGTCAAAATGTGCCAATAAACTATTCTGCAGTGCCACGCGCCATATGGCAAAGGCCAAACAACGGGTGTCATAAATGAGTAATTCGGGTTGTTCTGTTTGTTTTAAAGTTGTGAGAACAGCATAACCCGTGTGAAGATGCAGTTCTCCTGCTGAGAGTTAGTTTATTCACAGGGAGCCGCTCTCAAGTGTCAAAACAGCGCAATAAAAACAGCGAGAAGACCAATTTCATGCGGGACTGAAGACTTAAGAAAGAACTATAACATTACTATTATTATTTTTAACGTGCTAACAATAATATAATGAGCTAATATTATTATTACTATGTGCTAATAATACTAATACTAATAATAGCAACAAAAGCAAGTGTAATAAGTTGATAGAGTGCGGTAATTATTATTATTTGTGGGCGGCTCTGTCAGCAGAGAGCTGTGGTAAAGCGCTGTAAAGTGCTGGTATCCATCAAGTGAAGGATCAGGTATTTGTCATGACATAATAACAGATTACAGCAAATCATGAGTCCAATTGCGTGTGAACGATGCCCCGGGAGGCGCGTCGCATCTAATCACGGAGGGGGTGAACGAAAACAAGCCCGATCCTTGACAAATATTTCCGTAAACGTTGACGTATCGCTCGGTGTTTTGTTGTGTTCTGGAAGCGCTTGATCCCTCAGAATCAGCCATCCGTGCGCTTGGGTCTGGGCCACACCCCGATGCGCACGTCACGCGGCACGCCCCGCCCCCAGTCCGTCGCGACCAATGATCGACGCGATTCGCGATAAAATCTCCGTCTGCCGCCAGCCGCTCTTACCGCTCCGTTATAACGGAGAAACTCGAACCCTTCCCAGCGAGCAGACATATGTGCCGTCATAACGGGCTCTGTGACACTGGATAAAACCGTCGGATATTGCCAAGCGTTTCTTCTTCAAAAGGTAAAACATGCCTGGCATGCACTGAATATGACTTTGCGCATGGATTTGATGGGGTCGGCAGCTGATAACTTATTGATAACTGCAGATTGTTCAGCCAACAACTTCTGTGCTCTACAGCAGGCCTGGAACACGCAGTAAAACAAGCTAGATCTCTGAGTAATTCTTAAAAAACGAGGAGCTTGTCGTTAATAACTCACCGACTAAACATAGAGTGCTGAAGTATCGAGGCTGTTTGATGGAAATAGTCATTCAGAAATATTAAATAACAAATATAACAATAGCCGTAATTGTCAGGTTCACCATAAAATGTCCTTTTGCAGGGAATAAAACTATCCACGCAGGAATATTTTCACGCAAGACCTCATATGGACTAAAACACAGCAAATTAAGTGAGAGTGGACACTTGGACATATAACCAGGACACCAAGAGACCAAGACTTCTCTGAGAAATGTCCAACACAACTGGGCGAGGTAAAAACAATAAACGAGTTATTTTGAAGTCTATAACGGAATCTGTAGAAATGTCTAGGAAATGAAAAACAAATGCCGCAACAACGATATTCATTAATTTAGACATAATATTTGACTGTAGCCTATAATACAGCAACATAATGTTCAGCAGTGCTTTTAGTTCAAGACACTATTCAGCGAATATCATACCAACCTTTTAATTTTATTTGATTACTGATAATTTACTATCAATCGTAAGAGAAATTGTTATTATTATTATTATTTTATAATAACTTTATTATAGGAAGCGTCGCGTCATCAGAACATTTATTTCCAGGGTGTAAGCGAGGAATACTTCTTGTGTATAACAAGATAAAGTGAGATCTTCTCACATTCATAAATCCGACTGGGTGAAATATTAAATGGGACTATTTTGTTGTAGTTAATTAGTTTATCAGCAGTTTAGAAGAAATGGGCAGAAATCTCGAGTGGATTTGGAAGTCTTTACTCGCACAGATATTGACTTTTCGATGCGAGGTTAATGGCTTGCATTAGTTGCAGTTCAACAATAAGAGCCTCATACAGAAGAGCAACCCTGTTCCAGAAACAGCCATCTAACACAGATCTAGGGATTACGCCGCTATTTTAGTGATATAGACATCATATCGACATATGAGCTTGATATTGATATTCTCAGTTTTATATATATATATATACAGGCCTATAAACTGAGAATATACTTATATATATATATATATATACACGCGCCTTTTTTTCCAATTTACGAACACGAGCGGCGATGGACAGATGTAGTTTTGTTTTTTTGGCCCCGAAATCTGCTTTCCTGATTTCTTCTATTTTTAGGCTACATGAAAATGTATATATTCGTATTATTCATATTAGCCTATTAGTGCGTTTTATAAGTTTTCTATGTTTTATTGTGTATATGTCCAATAGGTTTTTGCCCCTAATTCTTTTAAAGCTCAACGTTTTACTTTCCATGTTTTTTCCCCACTAATTTACAATGTACAATTTTTATATTCAGTTGATCATCGAAAAATAATTATAGTCTAAATTTGCGTGAATTCGGTCTCATTTTCTTTACCTTCAATGCGTAAAACACATCAAGTGTTTATAACATCAGAACAAAACAGATTATCTAACATTTGCAATAGCCCATAACAAGTGAAGCTCTTTATAAATAATTAATTAACAAGTTAGCTAAAAAAAAATTAAAAGTATTTTAAAAACCCTATTAAGAATCTAAATAAACAATTACAATCATTTAACAATACAAGGCTATAATACTTTTTTTCCGCGGTAAAGTGAAGGCAAAACGAATTTAATTTAGCAAAGCATTCGGAATCTGTGCGTGTTAACTCTATTTTTTTCAATAGGACTATTTTTACATCGGCATGGTTGTGTTTAGTCTGTATAAAATACTGCCAGCGCATTATACACAAAACGCGCATTTTGGAAAGTAATTTGTACCCAGAAGTGGGTTGATGTCATGTGTCCTCATTTGTGAAAGCTTTCTGTTAGGTTAGGATTTTGATTAATGTTTAGGCTTTATAACTAGCTGTTTATAAAGAAAATGAAAAAGGAAAGAACTAAATCTATGAAAGGTCACTATTTAGATCTCTCTCTCTCTCTCTCTCTCTGAGTGTGTGTGTGTGTGTGTGTGTGTGTATTCTCCTGGGGTTTCTCTGCTTTAATATCCTGTCGCTTGCTGACTCTTGGCGAGGAGGGTTTGACACACTCCGCTAACACCGTTAATAGCGCCGTTTGATGTGGAAATGAAAGCTGCAAAAGAGCAAAAGGGGAAGAAGAGGCTGAATGGGTTAAATTAAAAGTGAGGCTCTTGTGAGAGTCGCTGGTGCGGCGCAGCGCAGACTAATTTCGTCACAAAAGAGCGCAGGGCGAAAACACGAAGAAGGAGCACTGAAATCTGCGGTTTATAATCAAATACATTAATTATTCAGATACTAAAAACAAAACCAAGGGTAATACTGATGAAAAAAAGATTAGGCCTACGTGTTACTGTGCAATAGTTCCCTTCGTCGTATTTACATTTTTACACATAAGCCTCTTCATTATTTCACTGCAAAGGATGAGTTTCATTGAATTATCATTATTTCCTTTAATAAACTTTTACATGTTTCATAGTTGTAATTACCTCAGTCAATATATATATATATATATATATATATATATACACTGAAAGAAACAACATAATTCCTGGCTAAAAAGTTGAAGGTATGATCAGTTCCTACATTACAAATATATTACAAATGCAGTAATAGGCAAATACTCTCCAGAATATCCCACGGGATCATGAGATGCAGATCTGGAAGCTTTTTCAGAAAGCGGTCTAGAGCAGATGTGTTTGCTGGGTTTAGAGAAACTAAGAAAACACAGGAGATGCTGAAGACCTCAGTGTTTTAGGTGATGTGACTCCTTTTCTGTCGAGTCTGTAGAATCTGGACAGGTTTTTTCTCTACTGTTGAGAATGTAATTTTCAGAAGGGTGTTCATGTGCTGTGATTACACAAAGAAACCTGGATTTCTGTAAGGAGGCAAATTAAACTCACCTTTGCTGAGGTGTTCGTTTGTCTCACACAGTTGGCGTGATGTTTATGTGTGTTCATGTCCTTTCTCCCCCAGGTCATGGGGGTCTTAATCAACTAGGTGGCATGTTTGTGAATGGACGTCCGCTCCCGGAGGTTATCCGGCAGAGAATCGTGGACATGGCACACCAGGGAGTGAGACCCTGTGACATCTCCCGGCAGCTGAGGGTCAGCCACGGCTGCGTCAGCAAGATCCTGGGCAGGTAAAGAGTCCAGAGCAGCCCTGCTGGAACACATGAAATACACACACACACACATGCTGGTTTTTGTGATTTATGGGGTCTGTTCATAGGTGTAATGGTGTTTCTACTGTACAGACTGTATGTGGTATTGTTCTACACTGACTCTACACCTAAACCTACCCCTTACAGGAAACACTACACACTCTTACATTCTCAAATAAACACCATTTAGAATGTTTGTTTTTTTTAACCCTTTTGAATTATGGGGACATTGGAAGTGTCCTAAAGTAAACCACCTTTAAATTGTAATACCCATGTCATTAAACTAATTTGTGTCTCCATAAACCACAAATACCAACCCACACACACACACACACTAAACGCGCACACACACACACACACACAGAGAGATGCACAGATATTGATCAAGTTGCACTTGCAACGTGCTGCTGGTCTGCTCTAAAGTAACCGTGCCATCAAGTTCTCCTGATATAACACACAGGATACAATCTATAAGACAATAAACAGCACAGCGCATGATATGACACATGCAGATCAAATCTAGCAGAAATGAATGAGGAGGCCTGACAGAAGGAAGCAGTCAGAGACACTCGACACTCGTTTTAATAGTCGTTTCTGTTTTAGGTACTATGAGACAGGCAGCATTAAACCAGGAGTCATCGGGGGCTCCAAGCCGAAGGTGGCGACTCCTAAAGTGGTGGAGAAGATAGCGGAGTACAAGAGGCAGAACCCCACCATGTTTGCATGGGAGATTCGAGACCGACTGCTGGCCGAGGGCGTTTGTGACGGAGACACCGTGCCCAGCGTCAGCTCTATCAACAGGTATCGACCCCTGACCTCAACCACAGAAAATCAGTGCGCTGCAAAATCCTGAAATGCAGTCCTTCATTTTCTTTGTGCACATTTCACCTTCTTTCTTGACTAACCAGCTGCTTTTTTTGTTGAAGGATTATTCGCACAAAAGTTCAACAGCCATTTAACCTTCCTCTGGACAGCAAAGGCCTCAGTCCTGGACATACGCTGAGTAAGAACATCCGCTAACACTTCCTGATAATATCTGATTCAGTTCAGCAAAATAATAAATGAATAAACTGCTTGTTTGATTGACAGTTCCCAGTTCGACTGTCACTCCTCCAGAATCTCCTCAGTCGGACTCTCTGGGCTCCACCTACTCCATCAGCGGCCTGCTGGGAATCCCTCAGACCAGCACCGAGGGCAAGAGGAGCCACGACGACAGTGAGTCTCCACCTGCATTACACAGATTCGGACAGAAGACACTAAACATATCAAAGTTAGGGTAAGGGTTAGTAACAAATTAACCGTGACATACTGACTGATGCTGCTCCGTCCCTTACTTATGTTTTCATGAGGTATAATTGTGATCTTGAAACAATAAAATGAAATTCCAGGTAGCATTAGGAGATGGGTATAGGGAGAATGCATGGCTCCAGTGAGAACAAACATTGAAATGCAGTTAGAAAGTCTTCGACCCTCACCGCTGGAATCTGCTGAGCAACATTTTCAGGTGATTCAGAGGTTGTCAGTAAAGAATTTGCTTCTGTTGCTTTTGGGATTCTTGACTGATTGCACAGACACAGGAAGAGAGCTGAATTGGACGAGGACAACACTGAATCCTTTTAGTTGAAAAATGTGTTATTGTCCTCTTGCATTATTTACTTTTTTTTGGACTCTATAAAGCTGCTTAGCCACAATCAGTACAGTGTGAAGCCCTGTGTAAGTAACCTGACTTGTGTCGTGCAGGCGATCAGGAGAGCTGTCGGCACAGCGTGGACTCTCAGGGTAGCGGCGGGCCACGGAAACAGCTGAGGACCGAACACTTCCCATCCCAGCACCTGGACTGTGGTTTTGAGAGGCACCACTACAGCTCCGACAGCTTTGGCACGACTGTGGCCGGGAAAACAGAGCAGGTACGGCAGGAAAATCTGTCTGGACACTGCTCAGACCTGCAGCCACTCACCCTCTCTCTCTCTCCTGCAGGCGCTCTATCCTCTCTCGCTCATCAACGGCAGTCTGGACGAGGGTAAAGGATCTTCAGCGGTCAGTCGAAACCTGGCGGCCCATCAGGGATATGCAGTGGTTGCAGGTAATAACCATAATACATATGTAAAAGCCTTTAGTTCTTCATTTATTTTCCTCGTCAGAGCGATATTTACAAGAAGAAAAGCACATTTGCAACACATTTCCAGAGTGCTGTATACAGCGACATTTAGCAAACCGCTCCGTCCGATAATTCCTCAAAGCCGTAACTCATTTGACTGTTTTATTCATCATTACTGTCGTCATTTTGCATATGTGAGATTACTGTAAATCCATTCTGCTGCATGTCAATTAACATTCATACATTAATTTTCCCATCTGTCTGTCAACCGTTGCTCCGCCCCAGAAGCTCTACAGCCCCTCCCACTCTGTCTGAAACAGGAAATGTCACCCGAGGTGAACAGCTCAAGCCCCTCCCCCAACATCATCACTAATGCAGCGTTCCTGGACCTCACCTCGTCATCAGCACCCATTGCTAGCAGCTGCAACAGCGCCACTCATTTATCTCATGGCTACAACTCATTTTCCCATCATGCCCCAGTGCACGGTCAGTTCGGCAGCCCGCCGCTCATCGCAGGTAAAGTGTCATGCATCGCTCATGCATCCATCATCGCAGTGGCCTGGCGTCTGGTGTGTTTGGTACCGCGAGACTAACGGATCTGGATGTGTTTCAGGCAGAGATGTGGCGAGCTCAATGCTGCCCGGTTATCCTCCACACATCCCCTCGGTGGCACAGACCGGCTTCTCCTCGTCCACTATCACTGGGATGGTAGCAGGTGAGACAGCTTTACTAACGTACCATGTGCTGTTTGTCACGGCAAGGGTCACTGTTTTTCCAAACACCACAATCATTCAAACAACATTTTCTTGGTCTGATGCGGAGAACTAACTGTACTCCAAAACAACATTGACATACATTAATTATCTATTTAGGGGAAGGAGTTCATTAAAGTTATAACTATACATTAATTATACTTAGAATTATAGAACTATATAATTATCCATTATAATTATAGAAAATGAATTTGTTTGGTCTGCTGAGAGGAGAACTGACCTGAGCCTGTTTTTTTTCTCCATTAGTCAGATGGAGTTTTGGTTCCTCTGGATTGCTCGGTTGAGGACACTTCATTTCTAGGGATTATTGTCAAATTGATTGCACAGATACTATATAGACTAAACTGAGCTGGACAATGCTGCCTCTGAAATTTGAGAATTTTAAAACTGAAAATTGAGTGTTTAATCTTTTCATCATACATAAGGGTTACACTTAATTCTCCAATCTGATACTTTTCAGTGATTTGACACAATCTATATTGTTAAAAGTGCTATATAAAATAATAAAATATTGCACATGCATATGGTGGATGTATCTGAACCACCAAACTTAAACCATTTCATTCTTATAATTCTAAATTCACAGTGAATAGTTGTGAAATGTGTTAAGTTCAGACAATATTCAAATTACAAGGCATTTCTGTGAAGCTAATTTCATGCATAAAAACACAGGCCTACAGTCTAATGGAGGCACGGGCCAGTGACTGCGTAGCAACCAGCCAGAACAGCCTAGCAACTGCACAACAAATCCACAGCCATAATGGCACTGACTGCAATTCCTAGTTATTAAAAAAATAATCGGTCTTCCTTTCTGTATTGCATCGGTGCGCGAGCTTAGACTTCAGCTCGCCACTGTTCGCTGTGACTCGTGATGCTCCTCATTCAGATAAAACATCTGCTCAGTGAGCACAAAGTGAAAATTTAGTTTTGCGATTCAGCGTTCACATCAGCACAGTTTCTCTGAAAACAGTCAAAAGTAAGGAGCACAGAGAGCGCGTGAGAGCACCGGGAGGCCGGTTAGAGATTAACAGAGGGACGGGTGGGTTAATCAGTAGCCGGTTAGCTGCAGTAGAGCAAATGGAGGAAAGGGAGTTCTGTCACCCGACCGCTGGGGCCCCACAGAGGGATCGTGACCATCGGCCCCACAGAGACCGAGGGAAAGACTAGCCCTGTGAATGAATGCACACTCTATATGGAAAGCGTACACAGAGTATATCCATTAAGGAGCAAACGGCAGGAGAGCTGCTCAGACTCTGATGCACTTTTCTTTTTTCATATGAAGTCTGCCCTGCCAAGCGCGAAATGAGAGGGTCTGATTTATTATTTTTCTGGTGGGCTCGCTGAGAGGAAGCGTTCATACACAATTACTCACTGAAGGGGGGATTCAATCCGGCTCCCATAATTACCAATTAGATATTGGAATGTTAAAAAAAGAATGGCAGAGGGAGGCGGCGAGAGCATGAAAGGCTAAAGGAGGAAGTGAGGGATGGAGAGACGCTAAAGCAGTCTGACTGTATGCATCAGTGAGCAGCCGTCCAGCTGCCCGGCCCGTCGGATTAATGCTTTACAAGCGCCTCTAACCGCGAGTGAGCGATGAGCTCCAGCCCCAGCCACCTCACACAGCACCACAGTCTGGGTCTGAAGCTGCTGTCAGGAGCTCAGTGCTGGCCTTTTTGTTGCCATTGTTTTGTTTATGTGTTTGTAACGGATTCATGTTCATCTGCAGGTCCAGAATACACAGGTCAGACCTACAGCCACGCACCCTACACGTCCTACAGCGACACCTGGAGATTCACCAACTCCAGCATACTAGGTATGTCCAGCAGTGTGTCTCTGAGCACCTTCACTTCTCCGGTGAGCAAGGGTGGGCATCGGAACGAGGTTCTAGTGGTCTAGTTAGAGGGCATTCACTAGGCATGTGAGGGAAAAAACAGCTGCATACACACAAATAAGAGTGCTGTGCCCTTCAACTATTGCATAAAGTTTCAGTCACATGTCGTCTGAGGTGAGTTTACCTTCTTCTAGTAACTCTCTGTGTCTTCAGGCTATCAAGTATTTCTGTGGAAAGAAATAATGTCACAGTCACAAGACGGCCGTTAGCCCTCCGGCTCCTGATTTAATGAGATTACAGCGCAGGCTAACTAAAGTTTCTACAATCCAAAATAATATGTGACTCAGGACCACAAAAAAGTCATAGTATTGTAAAATTGAGGTTAATATATATACATTTGAATTCTAAAAGCTAAAAATAATCTTTCTATTGATATATGGTTTGTTAGAATAGGATACTATTTAGCTGAGATTCAACTATTCTAGGAAATCTAGGTTGAAATAATTCGAAATATTGAGCAAATAGCCTTTAAAGTTAGGGTTACAAAATGCCTGCTCTTTTACTTACTTGATTTTTGGCATAAAAGTAAATGTATTGTTTTCTATTGCTACACATATACCTGTGCTGCTGCTGACTGCTTCTGTGCTCCAGAGACACTCGCTGCACTCACTGATGGACTCACTGTCGCCCCCTGCAGGTTCCCCGTATTACTACAGCTCCGCCGCCCGCGCGCCGCCGCCCTCCGCCGCCGCATACGATCATCTCTAGTACCGGAAAACCGGAGAACTTTCTCTTTTTACTGTGGAGCATCCATCGAAAGACACAAGGAGTAAAGAAAAACGAAAACATATTGACGGACGATACCTTTTATTGCCTGTAAAACTATTTATGTCCTTTGTTCAGGGCCCGGTTAAAGGGCATTTACAGCCACACGTTTACATCTTTATTTCGAAAGAGCATTTCTTGACCGCGTTTTTTTCTTCTTCTTTATATTTTCTTATATTCATGTCCAGTTGTTTTCGCAGCAGAAGCATCTGAAGTGCAGCTACACGATTCACAAACACTACCAAAACTCACAACTATCCACACAATTAAACACATCATTTATAGAAATTAAAAGGTTAATAAAGGATTCTGTGCGAAAAATTGTAGCAAACGGTCGCTTTGCTTTCGAGCTGAATGGACTGATCCTCATATACAGCAGATATTAAAGGCAATATCAATAACATGCTCTCCACAAGAAGCGGACTCTTCTCTTTTCACCCGACATCCAACTAAAGGACTCTCAAAACATCCAGTCCTAATCATTACAGAAGTGTGATGTTAGGAGCAGGAAATGTGTAAATAAAATAGAGAAGACAAACAAGACAACATTTATATTCTACATGATTATTAGGACTGAACCGTGTGGGGATTCATTCTTTTTAAAAATGTTTATATTCTCGCTTCTATTTTTTCCAGCTTTTAATCATGCTTATATTTCTGTGATTAAACGAGTTTTGAGTTTCAGAGATTACGTTTTATTGTACTGTTAATTATATTATTCAAATGTAAATTAATAATTTCTACAGAATTATTTTGAATTAAATAAAGCATGACAAACTACACTCGTGTGTTTCCTCTTTTCCTCTGTCTTGTACAATAATAGCTAATAATTGAAATGATATATTCCGTAGAAAACGAGCAAACAGCTCGACTGATTATTCTTAAACAGATTAAACTTGTATATATAGGCCTAATTACATAGGCTGCTGCTATGGTAGCTGGCGGTGATGATCATGGTGTTTTTAATATTTTCCTGTTGAAAACCATCATTTATTATGTTGCATATTTTTCGCCAGTCAGCGGTTTAACTGAACACATGAAAGGGACGAAAGCAATGATCCTGAAAACATGCGCATCTGTTTAATTTCCTTTTTTATTTTCTGCATCACGTACTTTTATTTGCAATTATTTCTCGCCTCTTTGTGGCCTCATTATAATGGCTCTTTAACGAGGCCACGGTTCGCCGGTGCCGCGGCCCACCTGGATCCCGTGATGAATGAGCGCGAACCGAGCGAGTCTGAGCGCCGCAGACCCGCGATATTCTCTCGCTTTGAATGAGTTCTGAATGTTCGGGCGAGCGGGGAGTGTTAATAACATCAGTCTAACATTGGGAGCTATCACCTGCCTCACGGGACCGCGCTCTGTCGCTTCTGGGTTATCATTTATATTGCGATCAGCAGAAGTTTTCATCTGAAGTTGGAACCACAAAGATAGACCAACAATTAACCACCGGTGGGAAGGTAGCACAAACACACACACACATACACTTTTATTGAATCAAAACAGGCCCCATAGCATGTTGAATTAGAGTGTGCACTTTTAAGGATTACTTGTATTAATAGCAAAATAAATGTATAAGTAGTCTACATTTTATTAGGCCTAGCATGCTGCTTGTAAAAATAAAAGTCGCTGGTACTTGCCTAAGGAGACTGTAAATAAAGGAAATATGAAACAAAATAAATGTAAATATTGAAGTAAAAAAACAGTTGTTTTTTTTTGTTTTACTTCAATAAAAAACTGTTAAAGTACAGCGCTTGGGCTCTATATGGCGTCCCAGCACACACTACAAGACGACTTTACAATCACTGAAATAAGGACACTTTATTTTTAATAATAATTAAGCTCTATTCACTCCCCTTCACATAAACAACCGATCAATAAAACCGACGGCATGTCAACTAAACACCGATCCGATCTGATTCTTCTGCGCATGTCCGTTTTCACGCAAAAAGCCGCTTTATGAACTAATTTGTAGTGGTGTTGTGCACTCACTGAAAACATTTAAACTTCAGTGTTCAAGCACGCGGAAACTAACAGCCAGGAACAGAAATGTAGAAGTGTGTGTGCGGGCCTTTCACGGAGGCGAAAAAGACACAAAATCCCCTCCTGTCATCAACCTCAAAAAATGCCTTCCAGCGATGCCAACTGGGCTCCTGCCCGCTGCGTAATGACCGCAACTATCAAACCTTGATGCTGCTGCAATCCAAAGAGAGTGAGAAAAACAAGAATGTGTGGCCATAAAGGCAATGATAATACTTCCTCCCTGTCTCTTTTAACAGCCTCTTTCTGTATTTTTGCCTCATTCACACCACTAGCCCTCCCTTCGCTCGCCCCGGGCGACTCCAGGCCTATTAGCATGGCGCTCGGCTGTGGGTTTGCCAGTAATGAGTCCAGCAGCACAATACGGTCAGCGGGCTGGAACCGCTGAGAGAGGACAAGGCCTCTGGAAGAGGGCATGTGTGACTATCATCACAGGAGCCAAAGCACAGGCAGACAGGGGCCCTCCAGGAGCTCCGGCCAAAACGCCAGCTCGCTGTTGGTGTGCTAATACACTTCACGTGTGTTTCAAAGAGAGACTAAACGTTTATGCCCGGAAACCTGTAAGTCAACAATAAACTCCAAGTCCTCTCCAGAACGGCCGGCCTGCCAGAACGAATCAAGAGCCGTGTTGGCCAAACATCATGAGGCGTTTCTTCCTGCAGCGGGTGAAGCGGGTCATTGTAGCTTTGACAGAGCACTTAACCCAGATCGGGTGAATGGACCCACCAGCCTCATTAATTGATTTCAACAGCAAACACTGTCAGTTTATGACATCAAATTTGCAGCCTTTTTAATACCAATTAATTAGTGATCATTTCTGTTGAGCTTATTGTCTTTGGTGGTGCGTTTGAATCATGTGGAGCAAATAGCATTCCTCAAGAGCACACATCCAACCCGAATAGATGCCAACAGGTTCATCAAGCAAGCGTGTAAAAGCAGCACAGGTTTCCGTGTCATGCATCTTTCACTGGATTTTGCCAAACATGTTCATTTCCACACAGAAATCATTTCCATCACTAAACAAACATTTCTATACGTTTACCTTAGTTTGGCCAAAATAGAACAACCCCTGATGATTCTCTGTAGGCTAAATTGAAACTTTAAGCAGCCAAAACATTTTCTTTTTTCTAAACTTTATAAAATTACAGAAATAGTTTCATATTATAGTTTCAGAAATAATCCAGAGCATTCAAACCACCGCCAGGACACGAATTAAACCTCTTGTATTGATTCAGATGTCTGATTTTAAGGAACTTCTCCTTCACACAAAAAAGGATCACGCTTTATTATTACCCTACCCTAAATGTCAAAATCAGTCTAAATAATCTGTTGTATTATTTGTATACATATGGGCTGTTAGTTAATACAAGATGATTATTAAAAAATTAAGTTTATAAAAATATTGTAGTTGTCAAGTCACTTTTATTTCTATAGCTCTTTTAACAATACAGATTGTAGCAAAGCACTGAACATTATCAAGTAGAAGAACAG
>JAUMHI010000073.1:4091931-4108577 GCA_032359435.1 Enteromius unitaeniatus
CCAGTTCAATTTTAGACACGTTGGATTGTGTAAGGACTTATAGTGTGTGTGTGTGTGTGTGTGTGTGCATCTGGATCTGTCCACGGAGATCATCTAGGTGTTCTGATGATCCTCTCTTTGTGCTGATACACTGTCTGATCTGGATACGGACTGTGGAACATATTTAACGTTTTTTTTATTTAAAATGTGTTTTTTAACATTTCTATTTATAAAATAGCTGTAATTCAGTTTTGATGTTGTTTTATTGTCAGGAGCAGACTGCATAAATATGGGCAGGAAAACAGTTCCAGCTTTAAATACCAATCATCAATTTCATAATGCATCAAGCATTGCTTGCAAATTTAGATGAAAGTCTGAAGTAGAGACAGTAGAGGTCTTTATTAAATTGCTGTACAAGTAAATGTAACTGCAATATATTAAATGATTTGTTTTATCTCTCAGCTTCACCTTACAGCAGATAGCACTGTTGTGGTGTTTTAAGATCCAATAGTTAGAATGATGCCATATTTATCTACTTTTGTGTCAGGAGTCGCTATGCTCCATTTAGCACCAATGACAAAAAAAATAAATAAAAAAAGTTGTTTCCACTAGCCTGGATGCCAGGTCTATATATATTTATTATATATATATATATATATATATAAATAATAAATATACACAGTACACACACATATACAATGTAAACAAAACCTTTATTTTTCGGATGTGATTAATTGTTTGACAGCATTAATACTTTTTTTTTAATCTGAACACACAGTACACATCTTACAGACATTTACCGAAAGGACACGATGTGCGGCAAGTATGGTGACCCATACTCAGAATTTGTGAATTTTTTTTAACCCATCGAAGTGCACAAACACACCTGGAGCAGTGGGCAGTCATCGGGGGTTCAGTTCTCACTCAGGTCTCACCTCAGTCGTGGTATTGAGGATCTAGCTTGCATCACTCCACAATATGAAGAACGGAGCCCATTATTGTCTTCGGGCCTCCAGCGCTGAAGCCAAACTCAGGTCACCATCTGAGATGCCCCAGGCCACTTTAGCAGAAACCAACACAAATACAAGTCCGCTTGAGAGGGACAGACTCATCAATATTTGCTCATTTGAGTCTGTGAGTCAAAGAAATACTCACAGATATGTAGGAATACAAATAAATATTGCCATTGAACAGACGCCGTCTCTGCATCTGATAAATAAACAGTTTAATCTGGTCATTATTCATTACCATCACTCTATTTTCCTACTTAATAATGTTCAGTGCTTTGCTACAATCTGTATTGTTAAAAGAGCTATAGAAATAAAAGTGATTGATTGAACACATAAATCCTCATCTCAACCAGGAACGTCTGATCAGTGTGAATTGTTTCTTAACATGACACACAACAAACCCACTGTAAAGTGTGAGAAGATGGACGGATGAAAAGAAACTATACCTGTGCCAACAGAACTGACTCAAAGAAGTAAAGTGGCATAAACTACAGTGGTCTGTAAAACGGTCTTTGCTTTTACCATCTCTCACATCTCTCCATCTGCGAAGAGAACAGGAGATGAACACAGGGGAGCGATGAGGAGCGATGGAGCAGATGGAGAACGAGCAAGAAGAGCAAGCACCGTCAAACCAGAGTTAACGCTTCACCCGCCGCGTCTGAGCGCGAGCCTCGGCACAAAGAGGAATCCAGAGGAATGATGTCAGGAATTTCTGTGACAGCCCAAGCGAAAACGAGAGCGATGAGTGCTGCTCAGGACCCTTAATGAAGAAAAGCCTGCGCTTGCCTTTTTAATTCCTCAACCAGGCCTGACAAGCGGCCACAAAACCCTTCAGCCAGACAGACGTGGAGGAACAAAACCTCAGAGGAACTTGAGCTGACTCCAGGAACAGCGCAGACGTCACGCTCCACGGCTCCAGCTCTGAGTTTGGTCATGACCTCACGCCACCAACGGAGCAAACACAAGAGCTTTAGACACAGCGGTGAAAACAGCTCCTGTGCACGCTTAAAATTAACACACCTTCTCAATTTCTGTAGTACTGTAGGACGCTGAGTGAGGAATGTGTGTCCTACAGGCTTCTTAAGTATAATTCTATCCAGACTGCTCAAGAATAAAATCAATCGTCTCGCCATATTTAGAGCACATTTGTACTTACATTGGAGCTCCGTAATGTGGTGTGAGGGCAGAAGCCTGGCTATATAAGTGGCGTTCAGTCATTTTCTGACTCACTGACAGTTTGATTGCTTTTCCTCACAATCTGTTTACGTGTCAACAGGCGGCATTATCTGATATTGGCTTTTCAGATCTTTATCAAGCGACACATCCTGAGCATCCAGAGCCCGGAGGCACAATCCATCAAACACATCCTCAGCATCTAAGCTTAATGACGGGCTGCTGTTTAAATGAAAGGATATCAGATATTCACAAAGACTTGATACACAAGAGCCATTCAGCAGCGGTGCTATCAGAGGAAAAGAGTGTTTCTGAATGACAGCACTTTCCCACAGAGAAACACACACACACCGTTTCAGTCTTCACTCAGTTTACTATGGTTCTGCTGACCACACATTCATCCAGAAACTCTTTTGATATGTGAAAAGTAATGACTTGGGTCTTGTCCTTCATTTAAACATCTTGAGCAACATCTCCCTCTTGTGGACAGTTAGAACAGGTTCAACTGAAAAGACTATCGTGCAAAAGTTCAGTACATAAAAAGACTAGTTGTTGCTGTTTTTACCTTGTGAGCCTGAAATTAAAAATACATTAATGGATGCAAAATCTTAAAGGTTCAAGTGCTTCAAGCATTTCTGGCAGTTTGTGTGAAAGAGTCTGATTGTTCAAAGCTCTTTGTTCCGGCGGGGAATCACAATCTTTCGGTAGGTCCGTCTCTCTGAGATGTTGCGTCTGACTTTGACGACGGGCTGAGGAGGTGTTTCTAACTCCAGAGATGGACTGGAGTGAGATCGCTTCATCCCGGCGTCGGCCTCGTCCTGCTGCTTGTCCATCGATCCGCTCCACAGTCCCTCGTCCAGCGCAGTCAGTCTGTCATCGACCGAGGAGTCAGACTTCTCCAGCACCTGCCAGGCCTCCAGAATCTTCAGATACACTTCATAACGAGACTTCTGTGAAAACCAGCAGAAAACACTTTTTTTACTCACACCATTTGCAGTGAAATTAAACCAAGTCACAGCATGAAAACTGATACGACATATGAAAGGTTAAAAGTGTTCTTCTGTAGACATCATCTGGGGCCTTTCTTCATGAAAATGTTTGAAACTCTATTTACACCAGATCTGTACATGCACCAGAATAATAGCAAATACAAAGCTCTATTGTCTGGGACTCGAACTCATGACATAATTCACATTTCTGGATGAACTATTCTATTAAACAATGAGAAATCTAGAAGGTGCATGTTGTTTTAGGCTTTGAAGACTTGTTTTATAACATCTGTGATTCTCAGCCCATTGGTGGTGCATTTAGTTTTACGTTTTGTGTGTGTGTGTGTGTGTGTGTGTGTCACAGATCAAACACACACCTCGTACTGTAAGTACTCCTCTCTCTGCCGGAGCTCCTCCAGCTCCCGGGCTTTGCTCTTCCTGTTCTCCGACGCCTCCTGCTGGAGAAAGCTCAGGTCCTGCTGGAAGCTGTGCAGCATGGCCGCGTGCGACTGCAGTTGTTTCTCCTGGTGGAAACAATAACAGATGCAAATACATGCACCATCCACACCCTAACAAGACCTGAATGCTTAATGAAGCTGTCTCACTACACCCTTGACATTATTGTGCTTTGGTGTGGACGGAAACTAATATAGTTAGGGCCATACTCAGTAATACTGACCACTACAGACAAGTTTGTTGTGAATCATGTCCACCCACACCTGCTGACCGATGGGACAGAGAAAGCTCTTACCAGCATGAGGCTGGACTGTGTGGCGGGCAGGATCGGCCGACAGAACTTCCTCTGAGAGCCGACGGCAGCAGGGAACGGAGGCGAGGAGTACAGCGCTGACACCAGGTTGATCCGGCCGATCCAGGAGTTCATCTGCTCCGTGGAACTGAAGAAGATGTGATGATCACTTTTAAAGGGGTCATGAACTGATTGGTTTTTTTTATTATCTTGTACTGTATAATGTTATAGAAACATAATCAAAAACATCATAATTTATGAGTAATAAGCTATTTTCTGTCCTGTTTTTAACCCCCCCCCCCATCAGATCGTGGAAGACTGTAGAAGAAAACGCCCACTGCTTTGTTTAGCATTTACATCAGTTATGTAGAATCAGTGGGCGGGGCTACAAAGGCATCAATGTAGAGTTGGGGCGGGGCTAAACAGCCAGTGATGAATATAAAAAAGTTTGAGTTTTGAAGTTTAAAATATCAGAATTGGGTTTAAAGAAAAACAAACTCACGCAGCCTCGAAGAGGAAGACTCTCCAGTCGGCCGTCTGCAGGCGAAACACATGCGGCCGTTTGGTGTAATTCAGAGCTGGCTCCGCCAGAGCGTGATGAACGCTGACCACCTCCTCTGAGCTCTGACAGTCCTTCACGTAATCATCCTGGACACGGATCAGCAATGACTGTTTTTACTGATACTTGTATTGATGCTTATATAGATTTACTGAAACACTGTAAAACACTCTGACTATCCATATGCTTTTAGTTACATCTCACTAATAACCTGCATAAGTACAAACCTTCTGCAGGTAAAGCACCATTCCCTTCAGCATTGCATAAAACGTCTTCCAGCTTCGTTTTCCCCACGGAGCTGCAAATCAGTTCAGTTATCAGTGTGTATCCAGCACTCGAGGGATCAGGGTGCTCAACTCATTGACTATACATTTAAATAATCACTCAATAATGACAAGTTCAGTTGGGAGCTCAGCTAGATTTTGGTAAAACAAGGGGGGAAAACACTGTTAGATGAACAAGGCAATAACAGATGATGGAGTTCTTTATGATCCAAAAGATTGGTTGTTTTTTTAAAAAAAATTGTGCATTAAAAAAAAAGAATGCTGAAGAAGCATTTTCAGTATCACTGTTTGGATTTTACATCAAAGTAATGGATTCATATTTTACAATGTGAAAGCCTGAGCAAATTCTGCAAAGGTCATAAGGTGATTAGACTGTCAGCATCACAGTGAACACTATCTCATCACCCCTGAACTATAGCCATACTTCAAAAACTCTCGGCTCTCTATATTCGTTGAGTATTGATCAGTTATGATTCTGCAGGGCAGCGCACAGAAATGGTTGTCTGTTGAATGTAGCCTCCTAGTGACTATTTAGCATCCCTAACAATACAGCACACTTGTCACACTGTCACTCACTGCGTTTGCCATCAATGTCTGCGTGCGCTTTGCGTTTTAAAAAGCCTTTCTGGAACACGGTGGCCTTGGTGTCGTGAGGGAGATCCTGGAATGGGTTACTCTTGGATCGCAGAAGTCCATCCTGATCTAAATCCTGCTCCAGTATCATGGATTTAGCCAGAACACCCTCCTCTCTAGAAACAGAGATAAACATAATGAAACAGCAGATTAAGTCGGCTCAGTGACGTGGGTTAGTTTACTCACATGGCCCACTGCAGCGGATCGCTCTTGATGCAGCTGTAGAGACTCTGAAAGAGGCAGAAGAAACAGAGTTACTACTGAGTTAATAACATGACACGTGAAGAGCTCGAGATTGAGAAGGTTTGGCTATCGCACCTTCAGATAGTCCTTGCTGAAGTTCTCGCCTCCATTCATGCCGTCCAGATTCGACACAAATTCAGCCGAGGACATGGGCTTCCCGACATTCTGATGACACAAAAGGGTTACTCTCACAAAGGGCGGTAGATGATTCAAGAGTTTGGGGTCTTAATGACGTGTTTTTAAGAGACTCACTTGTCCATGCAGATCGGTGTTGAGCAGCATCACGGCACACGTGAGCGTGAGCACAGATCCAGCGGAGGAGAAGACGTCAGGATTGCTCTGCTGGAACCGAGTGGAGAATTGCTGCAGGACCCTCTCACGCTCTTGAGTCTCACCGATCAAAACCACTTCCTTCAGGAATGACCTAAGAATCAGGAAGAGCACCTGGTTTGAAATAAGACTCCTGACAGATCTCCTCAGTGTGGCTCAGAGGTTGGAAATCAGGAGCCTACCGGAGAGCTTGCTCCAGACTTTGGTCAGTGAAGTCAAAGAATTTGAGGTACTCTTCGCCGACGGCACGACTGAAGTCATTGCTGTCAAAAGAAACAGCAAATTGGGAAAAAATGGTGGAAAAAAAAAAAAAAATCAATAAAAAATTAATCAATGCTATGTAAAGACTTACTCTTTGTCCAGATGTCTGACCACATCTGTACGCTGAAAACCGTCCAGTCTGTAGAGTTTCTCGGCCAAGCGCTGAGCCTCGGCCCTGTTTACAAGCTCAGCGCTACCGTTGATGCAGGGACCAGCGGGTTCTGTGTCTATAACCGGCTCTGATGTCTCATCTTGTACATGCGCTTCCCCGTCTGCCAGAGCCGTAGGCTGCTCGTTGTCGCTGGACCTGTCTGGATGCTCAGACGGCGGTGTATGTTCACAGGGCTTCTCCTCATCTGAACCCTGGATCTGCTCTGACGATCTGTTCTCATCTGGACGTATAAGCCGCTCACTCGGCTCTTCTTGCTCTGGTAATTCATTTTCAGGGTCAGACGTTTGCTCGGAGCTGATAGGTCCATCTACATGTTCTTGGTCTTGTGTGTTAAATTCCTCCGAGAGTTCTGTGCCCTGAATCTCTTCTGCTTGTTGTAAAGTGCCATTATTCAGGTTCATCTCTGCCACTGTAACAGATGAGCTGGAGTTTTCTGGTTCTTGTGTCAGTATAAGTTCCCCGAGCTGCACTGACTCATCCAGTGGGTCAGCAAGGCCTGTTATAATGGTGTCCTGAGACCCATCAGACTGGATCTCTTGGGAGCTGGACTCTTCTCTTTCCAGACATTCATCAGGTCCTTGAATCTGATCCTGAATATCGGCTCTTGCATCTGGTGATTCTCCATTTGCCTCGGTCTCAGTCCACTCTCGTGTGTGCTCTTCACTGCCTGAATCTGTGTTTTCCTCATGGGCAAAAGTTGTTTTGGGAGAGTCTAACATGTTGGCTTCCTTCTCTTCCTGCGAATCTGAGCTCTCCTGACCCGGTCGCATCTCTGAGTCTTGTGTATCCATAAAGATCTGAACACCATCAGAAGCTTCAGAATGCTTTTCAGTCAGATCGGCTCTGGAGTCTGATGGAAAAAAGGCACAGATAACTACTTCCACGCCATACTGTCTGCTAAGAACAACAAAACAACACCAAGTCCAAACTTCTAGGAATGTAACGGCTGATGGGAAACTGATGTGCATGCGGCCACATTTTTAAGTTTATGCAACAAAGCTCATGAAGAGGAAGCTAAATAGACAGAGTCAGCAACAGTCGGACATTCACAGCTGACAAGCACATGGTCCTTTCACAACTGTCACAAATTACAACCACACCCCAGTATGATTTAAAGCACTTCCATTATTTAAATCACATCACATTACAAAAAAACATGATTGAATAATTAAGACTTAAAATGTTACCGTTAACATCAGTAAATGATACGAGGAGCTCGTCATGTGAAAGCTCCAGCTGTGTTTGTATAGCTGACCTCTGAGCGTCGCATGTCTACAGGAGAAAAACCCATCAGAACACATTCATTTCACTCCAACAGACATTTGCCATCTTTCTCTTCTGTTCAATATTATACTCTCTCTCTCTCGTTTTATTCCTACCTGTACAACACTTTGGCCTGTGGCCTATTTATATGTGCTCTATAAATAAACTGAACTTGAATTATACTGTACATTTTGTAAGTTGCCAAACTCTCTCTAAATATTGTTCCTCTAACACTAACAATATATAAATGCGCATTATAAAGCGCACACACACAGCATTAAGAAAGCAGGTCACACCGGTTACTGATACAAGAACATGTCTACCAGAAATACCACAAGGCCCTTCCGCTTTCACTGACATACCTGAGAATTCTCAAGCATGACGTCCGATTGTGGCTCAGCTTCATGTAATAAATCAACAGCAGTGTCCTGGTCTGCAGGTGGAAATTCCAGCGTCCAGTCGAGCCTCTGGGGGGCGATGGACTCCAGCTCAGCTTCAGATTGTCCAAGAGGCTTTGTGGGCATTTCTGGGGCGTCCCATTGAACAGTAGCATAAGAAAGAGGAGTGCAGGGAACGGTGACGGGGTACAGAGACACTCCCTGATCCCTCATCGGAACGCTGTCGCCCTCCTGCTCCTGCTTCATCCTCTCGATGTACTGCATGGCCTCCAGATAAGGCTCAGACTCCTGATAGTCTACAATATCCTCCATAGTCTTCTCATTCAGATGGTCATCGTGAAGAGTTTAGGAAGAAGGGCTCATGTTCAAGCTTGGTCCTCTGTGATGAGCAGGGCATCCATTTTGAGACTGATGTTCAGAAACGCTGTTTCCTCCCACGCCGACCAACAAGCTCCAAACCTTAGATTTCAGGAAACAAATTACATCAATAACATGATCATTCAACACAGCATATGATCAAACATTTTGAGTATGTAAAAGTGCATCGGGAGAGAAAAAGTGCTTTCATTAGCCATCATATCTGCGCCGCTGTGACACCACAAAACCACGAGAGTTTACAGCCATGTGCAAGAGACCGCTGAAACATTCACTTCTGTCGTTTTAATAGACGATCCGTGGAACAGCTGCTGTGTCCAGCACTTACACAACAAAGGCAATATAAATAAAGACAATATAAATCATCAAGCTGACATGAAACCCTGCATGGAGCATCGGTAGAGTCAGCTAGTTACACATTTCTCATGTTATATAGATCCAAACGACAGGATAACAATCCATGTTTGCAGTGTTGAAACAGTCAGTCAAAACCACCCACAGAAATGAGTACTGAATTCATCTTTACGTGTCATTCATAAGGTTATGGAGCCATCTTTAAGCCATATGCCTGATTTGCATGTTCACATTCTCCTCACAAGCAGCAAACGATCAATAATACGATTTATAATATCTAATGTGATGCTTTTTCAAACAAATGTTGAGAATAAAGCTCACCTCAGCTGAGTTCTTCAGTTGAAGCCTACTGCACTCTTTTAAAGACAAACAGGCCGGATGTGCTCTGCAATGACTTTTGCTCAAGCAGCACTGAGGCACATTCACACTTCCTGACCACAAACAACCTCCACTGACACAGAGAGAGAGAGAATGATAGAGAGAGAGAATGAGACACACACACACACACACACGCACAGAGAGAGAGAGAGAGCTAGGCCAGATGAAGACAGACTCTGTGAGACAGAGAAACTTAGTCAGAATCACTATAATCCTCATCGTTCGCTCAGATGAACACACAGAAGCACAAACTGACCCTCTAACAGTAATAGATCACAGATGAGAACATCACTTCCTGCTGCTCCTCACATCACCTCACACTTCCTGTGCTGAAGAGACACCAGCACATATGAAAATACCTCCTCAGAAGACTTGTGTCATTACAACACAGTTAATCTTCATCTGATCATCTGTGTTTAAACTTTAAACAATAACAAAATGCTTTAATGACCCTGTCCTTCATACTGAAGTTAAAGGGGACTGAGAATAAAACAAAAAATCATTAATATGCAGATGGACAGTCTACGAAGTGAAAGAAATGCTGCACTGTTACTGTAACAGAGCAAATCAAAAAATAAAAAACAATACATAACATTAAGTCGCCGATTCTCTGCCAGCTTTATCTTAATAAACTTGATGAATAAAATACCTTGATGTGACGCTAGTTCCCAAAAAAGTTCGGCAGCATTTTCCCCACATTTTGCAGCTACAGCTTACAGTCAGTCACAGGTTCATTTCTGTGCGGAATCTGTCAAACAATACGGATTTAAAAACGATGAGCGTCTACAGAAAAATTATCATACGACTGACTGATGGCAAAAAGCGGAAACACACCTGACACCTGAGCGCCCCGCCCACCTGACGGACATTCCTCAGGCAGCAGGTAAAACTTGTACCTGTTTATCGACCATCCATCACACACACACACACACACACAGAGAGCTGTCCTCTGAGCTCATTCTAGCTTCTCTTGATAGCCAGTCCATCTCTGTTATCAGCAACATGATGATGTTGTGTCACTGACGCAGAGATAAAGGGAAAACTGTTCCTATCGCAGGTGAGACGGTTCTCGTCACAGAAGCGCAGAGCAGCGGCTGCGGTTCTCCTCCTGGCCGCAGGGGGCAGCGCTGAGTCCGGCGGCGCTCGCGACTCTTCCACGCTCACTGCGGCTCCGTGTGTTTGTGGAAATGGCGAAGTTTGGCGATTTAAAAGCCTTTCTCGAATCTTCATTAAATGAAATCTTTCGTGCGACCGTCAGTGACATTCTGGATTCAGTGGAACAAACTGTCGGCGAGTATCAGCGTAAAATACAGCGAATTGAGTCAGAAAATGAAGATTTGAGAAAGCGACTTTGTGCAAAAGAAAAAAGGACAAATTATATCAAAACAGGTGAGTGCAATTTGGAAGAAAAATGTCATTCGAAGTATAAACTACGCTGCTTTTTTGGTTAATATGTGCTGATGACAATGGTGTCCATAAGAGAGGTGCATCAGATTTAATCCCTTTGTGATTATCATCAGATAAATGCATCAGATATACAAGTAAAAGTAGACAACATAACGCGAGACGAGTGAAAAATGTGTTTCAGAACGGGAGGGTTCAGATCCATCTCAGAAAACCCAATCTGTTATCATCTGCTATGAATCTCAGCTGCTTATGGATTTATTCAAACTCCTCTGCAAGAGTTTAACTCTCTGGAGTTCAGTGTGATTTTTGGACATATGTCGGCCAGTAACAAGATGTTTTTATGTGTTTTGCAGAAGAAGGCGACCATGTCATCGCTCAGCTTGACTTTTCAAGAAACTCTTTTAGCCAGAATTCATCTGCTCAGACGAGTGATTACAGCGATCCGACCATGACGGCTGGAGATTTACTGAGCAACTGTGTAAAATCACAAGCCACAGATGCCATGCTGCTCCACTTAAACAAGAATTGTGCTACAACATCATATTTATTTGTGAAGACTGATCCAGACACGGAAGACGGATGTGCTGTCGATCTGTCAAACCCTCACACGTCTCCTAAACACACCAGTAAAGAAATCAAGTCCGAGAACAGCGATGAGAACTCTGAGCGTCACGCTGAATTTAAAAGTCCTGCAGTGCCGGAGGTCAGCTCTAACGAGTGTGACATCAAGGTAACGGTAGTGACAAACACGCACGATACCATCTCTGATGAAGAGTCCAGTCCAGAAGGTCTGTCCGACGAAGGCTTCTCCGGCTCCTTTCACTCAGTGCTGTCTCCAGACTCGAGGCCGAGCGGCTGCGGTCAGCGTGAGAGGAGCTGTGAGGTCAGGGCTCACGTCTGTGGTCAGTGCGGGAAAGGCTTCGACCGTGTCGATCTGCTGAGGAACCATCAGCGCATACACACCGGTGAGCGGCCCTTCGCCTGCAGTCAGTGCGGGAAAAGCTATGGTCACCACGGCCAGCTGCGCATACACCTGCGCACACATACGGGCGAGCGGCCCTACGGCTGCAGCGTCTGCGGCAAGCGCTTCAACGAGCACAACCAGCTCAAAGTGCATCTGCGCACACACACCGGAGAGCGGCCTTATGCCTGTGCCGTCTGCGCAAAAACCTTCACCAACGCCGGCAATCTGCGCAGCCACGGGCGAGTACACAGCGGTGAGAAGCCCTACACCTGCGGTCAGTGCGGGAAGAGTTTCAGCGGCGCCGGAGACCTCAAGACGCACCTGCGCATCCACACCGGAGAGAAGCCCTACCGCTGCCAGCTCTGCACCAAGAGCTTCAGTCAGGCCGGGCACCTGAGCATCCACCGCCGCATGCACACTGGAGAGAGGCCCTACGGCTGCGCAGACTGCGGCAAGCGCTTCACCGTGGCCAGCAGCCTGAAGCTGCACCAGCTGACCCACAGCGGAGAGAAGCGGCATGCCTGCGGTCAGTGCGGGAAGAGCTTCAGCCGAGCCGGACACCTGAAGAGACATGAGCTGGTGCACAGTAAAGAGAAGCTGCACTGCTGCCCGCTCTGTGACCGCAGGTACAGTGACCAGTCGTCTCTGAAGAAGCACCAGAAGCTGCACGCTGCGGCCGAGGGTGAAGGACAGTAACGCATCTGCATTCCTCAGCATCACTTCTTTCAATAAACGCGTGCAATCCGCTGGGCTCATGACTAAGATTTCACTAAGAGATCATTTTGACTTGCACTGACATCAAAAGGCTCAAGCATTGGTCTTTAACCTAATTCCTGGCCTCTAACCCATATCAGACACACCTGATCCAGATAAGCAAGGTCTGCAGGATTACTGACTACATTTACATGGACAACAATACTTCTTATTAATATGATGAAGACAATACTCGGACAATACTGCGTAAACAGGGATTTTGCGTTACCTTGATCCAACTGAAGTCATAATCGAATTAAGGACATGTGGAGTATTCCTATTTAAGTTGCTTTATCGAGGTGCAGCACAGACACAACTTAATCAGATTATTACCACACTGAAGGGCTCATTTCGTGACTGAATACACACACAGCAGTGGTCAACCATTTGACAAAAGCATGGTTTTAACACCATCATCTGCAGTATAGCATGACAACTAATTAACTGCACTTGAAGCTGTTGTAAAACTATAAAGGAAACGCCCAAAACTGTGCATCATAAAGGAGATGAACTGTGTTGAATTTCTGGACTCTGGAGGACGTCGGATGCTGTTGTGTTGGTACATAATAATGTGTTCCATTAATTGAACTATGTACTATAACATAAAACAGGAATGTGAAAGGATTATTCTAAAAGAAACTAATTTAAATGCTTTAATCATAAAATTGTCTTATTTAGAATAAGGTAAATAATCAGATTACAGATGTCCATGTAAACGTGTGAGTCAGAGCTGTGAGAGCATCCTGAGCTGTCGATGCTTGTCATATTCACGTTGAAGGAATACCCTGGTATTATGATGGAAGTTCTGGACGCACACACACTGAACTGATGTTAGAGACTGTAGATAAGTCTTCATTACTGTAGAGACTCCTGTCTGACTGTTTGAATACGTTAATTGGAAGTAATGCTGTCGTCCTGTCTGATCTGGTTTGTCAAATGTCATTTATGATGTGAGTACATTTTAGATCAAATGCAGTTTAAGAATCTTCTCTATTGTGTTGTGTTATGAATTTAATGTTAGTAATTTCAGCTACTCTTGGATGTTACCTCAAAGCTTTACTGACACAAAGCTTTTTAAGTCATCTTATGTATTGATTAGTTTGAGCTCCAGTGATAATTACTGAAGACTGTAAGATCTGTCACTGTTAATAAACTCCTTCATATTAACCCTATAAAGTGCTGTGTCATATTTGAACTTGAGTGCCTAAGTGACTGTAAATGATCTAATATGATCCAGATGAACTCTTACTATAACAACCTGATTTAGATGCCTAGATCAAAGAGTAACATCACTTGGAAGTAAGGGATCCACGCTCACTCTATTAATTTTGCAAGAGAGCAATCATCAGTCAGCCTTCTTCAGTGAATCATAAAGTGACTGTAACATTAGTCTATCATACAGCCCACTATAACCAATGTGTTAAATAACTTTATTATACTTAACAAAGAAAAAAGATCAACCCAAGTGATACAAGCTTTTTAATCAAATCAAAGCTTCACATTGGAAAGGTTTTCCCTCTAAGTTACCAACTTCTCTAGAAATCAGTTCTTTTTCGATGCCTATACAACTTAAATCCTTAATGTCATGATTACAGTCATTAAAATGTCTTGTTAGCCGTGAATTTACAAAACGTCTCCCTGGTAGCAGATTTATGTTCATTAATGTGAATTTTTAGCTGTCTGCTGTTTTTTTCTGATGTAAAAAAAATGCACACCGACATTTTAACATCACATTAGATTTGGACTGAGATGTGGAACTAGTGATTTAATAAAGAATGTCATTCTAGAATGTATGTCACTAAACTGATTTTTTGACTGTTTAATTATAGATGAGCAAACGGCACAATTCCTACAAACAAAACAACCTTTTATGAACATTGTAGTCTTGTCAATTTAAATTTACAATTCTATTTGCTTTATTATTTTATGTTTAGTAAATAAACAGTAGAGTTTGTTCTAGTTTTAAAAGAAGCCTGATGGACATGATTATCAGCATCAGGTGCCTTTAATTAGGGTTAAACGTAAACAAGAGAAAGTATTCTGAATTTGGATTAGATCACAAAATCCAATATTGATTTTGATCTGGGTTAAATGTTCAGTTTTAGCCATTCAAAATGTTAAAGCAAGAGTTTTTTTTTTAATTAAAAGTATCCCAAACAAACAAATAAACAAAAACAATCAGGATTACGGTAGTCAACATGTGAAGTGAATCAAAAATGTTAATCAAGGTTGTTCTAAGGCAAGAACCCCTTCTTTAGGTGTTAGGACAACTTTAATGAAAGATGTTGATCCACTTCAAATGTTGACTGTAATCTGATTCTAGCAGAAGGGTGGATTTTTACACAAAATGTAAAACAAAAATTTTAAAACTGGTCCAAAAAGTTTTGTAACATGTTATATATCCCCCAATCCCCAAACTACAACGGCATTTTAGTGCCACAAAAATCTAACATTAAAAGATTAAAGTCAAAATATTGTAAGAATAAAGCTGGCCTAGATTGGGAGCACCCGAGATTTTCCAAAGTCTCAGCTTTCAAAATCTGCTATTTTTATAGTGAAATACATACAATATGTATAATATAACATGACATAATTATTATAGCCTGACATATAGCTGAAATCTACGAGCTGAGATCTAAGAACTCTTGGAGAAACCGCTTAAAATCAAGAACTAAAGCGATTTCAGCTATGGTAAAATGCCATTGTAGAAATAAAGTAAAGAAATCTTTAGTTTAGGCGGCAGTGTAAGTCATAATTTTCCCGATTCCAATGAGACTTCATTATACAGTAAATGAGTCTATAGCCTGTTTTCCCATGGCTTCTGATGTTCCTTCACTTTTATATCATGCTATACACTTGAAACAAAGATGAAAAACACATTCATTTGAAAGATGAGCTGTTTTATAACAAAAGCAACAAAGCAGAACATTATTGCGGTTGCTGGGTGTCTGACAGGCTACAAATAATGAATATATATATATATATATATATATATATATATAGGCTATATATATATATATAATACAGCGATCTGATCAGTAAAGAGCTCGAACAACACATTACTGTAAGACACAGTTTGTATTTCGCTATAAAACTAAAAGCAGAGACTTTGTTTTAAAAGTACTAAAGGGACTAAACGAATCCAATGGAAGAAATGAAATATTATATATAAGTGCACTATACTAAATATTATAACATTATCAACATTTCAACTTTATTCTTGTAACACTTTGACTTTATTCTCGTAATATTTTGACTTTAATTTCAAAATATTTTGGCTTTAATCTCGTAATATTATGACTTTAATCTTTTTTTGGTGGCACTAAAATGCCGTCATACCAAATAGCTTGTAATACCAAACAAAAATATTCTAAAGGTGTTTTTTCCACTGACTGTAAGCTTTCATACTATTATTTCAAGTGCTTTACCTGAGCCACTGGTGTGGATTCTCCTGGTCATGCAGCAGTCTCTAGTGTTCGCTCGTGTAACAGTAGATCTTCATCAGCTGCACTTCAGGACTTCACTAACCTGAGTTCACCAAGTGCAACATTGTGATTAACCAATCAGATTTGAAGAAACAGTTTACAGTTTTTGTGAAGTTTAGGCTCAGGTCAGTGTTTGGTGCTTGTGCATTAGTGTCAGTCATCTATCATTTCCTCTGATTTTAGGCATTACTCATGGGTAAGGGTAGGGTTAGGTGTAGAGATGTGGTCAAGACTATATATTTTTTATTAAAATGTTCCATGTTGACCTAGGCAGGGGCAGATTTAGTGAATTTTGGGCCTCGGGCAAATATAGGAATGGGGCCCTACATTTACTCACATATGCCAATCAACCTTGAGGGTCCTTTTTTTGTTGTCAAAGTTGCTGCTGTACAATGTCATCCCATAGTTAGTCCAGTGTTTCTACAGTTTTACTATAATGGGAATGTTTCTTTAACATTTACATTTATTCATTTAGCAGACACTTTTATTATTTCATGTTGTAGACCACAGAATAGCAACTGATTTACAGTCGAGAAACATTTTTATATTACTTCTATTTACTGACACAAACCTGTTTAGGTTACACATAGCCTAATGTGTCCACATACTGTATTCTGATGCAGCTAAATTTTCAGTATATGTTTATTTATGTATCGTAGTGTTTCTTTTGTCATAAAATGATATGAATATGAAATAGTGACAGAAAAGTGATCGAGTCGTCGTCGGATAAAATCAAACAGGCTACACATAAGATAATGACAACAGCGGTGCTTGTGTGGCCTAACCATATACACTCTGGTACTTTTATCCGATGAATTTGTATCCCAGTTTCAGGGCCCTAATTATTAACACAGACTACGCCACCAGGGGACTCTCGCCCCTGGAACT
>JAUMHI010000074.1:0-107597 GCA_032359435.1 Enteromius unitaeniatus
CTGCCGGACCTGGGACTTGAACCCACAACCTTTGGGTTACAAGCCCAACTCCCTATCCATTAGGCCACAACTGCCCACAGACTGGACTGGACTATTGTAATGCACTACTAGGTGGTTGTCCTGCATCTTCAATAAACAAGCTACAGATAGTCTAAATGCAGCTGCTAGTGTCCTTACCAAGACAAGAAAATATGAATATATTACCCCCAATTTTAAAGTCACCGCACTGGCTGCCTATTAGGTTCCTAGGTCATTTAGAACCAATTTTCTAAGTTATTGCAACTGCACATTTGTGATTTTTGCATTTTTAATGAAGAAAATGGCATGTTGTTTGTCATTGGGACAAATGTCAACACATTTGTGAATGTCAGTTGTCAATAAATCTATTTTTAACAATCTAAATCCCATGCATTCCTCTTATTTTTATTAATCCATTGCCATGTTAAGCATAGGCTAAATTAAATCAAATTTCTCAAAAATTATCAAAAAATTATCAAAAATGCACACATAAATGGTAAAAATTACTATATTTTGGGTATTCTTAACAACCCAGAGTGCTGGGTAAATATGTGTAAACCAACTTTAACCCAACATGTGTTCTGTTCAATAGAGAAAATAGAAAGTGACTAATTGTTGTTTGATCTTAAAGTATTTTAAAAGAAATGCAACAAATAAATAATGCATATTTAAATGCAAACTAATTGTACTGTTTACAATTTAAATGTAATATAATATATTTAGCTTTACAATTAAATAAAAAACTATGCAAATACAGTACTATGCTACTATGAAGATAAATATGAATATAAATGTAAAAATAGACGCATATTATTTATAATGCCAAAATTTAATTCAATTATAATTAAATTCTTAAAAATTACACTACAATAAAATTATTACTAGAAAAAAAACTGTTTAACGGTGTAATTCCTACTAATTTAGGAAATCATTTATTTAAATTTAAAAAAAAAAATTTAAACTATTGCGTTTAAACAATGTATAACTCAATAGCACTTCAATAATGATTATTTTAATGGGTGTAATATGCAAGTAGGGTATACAAATTACTTTGATGTGCTGCCATAAGCATAAATGTCTATAAAACAAATGTCATCTACATATTATTATTAAATAAATAATTAAATAAATACAAAATGAATAAAAAAATGAACAACGGTAAAATAATAATCAATGAATAAAATAACTGTTTAAATGTTAAGCAATTAGCTTAGAAAAAAAGTTATCTAAAAATAAATAAGAAAATACAATTTCTAGACTTTAAGTTTAAAAAATAACCTCTCTGTAACCCGTCAGTTGGTCACTGAGTGCTTATATACAGCAGTAGGGGCCCGTGGCTGTGACATCTTCATAATGCCTCCATTCATTTAAATGAAGCCTAGTAAAAAAGAGTGCTTTTCCCCCTCAACGGACGCCGAAAAGCTGTGTCAATACCCTGTTGAGCAGGCCAAATGGGAAGTGAGTCAAAGCAAGCTTGTTCAAATCCAGGCCCTGCGTCATATTGGGGCAAGTGATGAGAGTTTGGGTTCGAGACCTGCGCTGGGGTCAAAGAGGACAATCGGTTATGTGTGACTCGCTAAAGCATCTATACAAAACTGATCACATGTCATTCGGTTCGCCACAAAACACAGAGAAAAAAATCTGTGCTGGATCATGTACGTCTGTTTCCAGTCAACACTCACACAGAATAATTAATCAGTTTAAATACGATCTTGCTTTTTTAAGGTTAAGATGTCAAGAGATGTCAGAACACTGATGACTATGAATCAAGCGTTACATGGCCTCTAAACATTTCATAGGTAGACAGGCCAAATTAAGACATGAAGCAGACATCAAGTATATTCATGTGCACTATGAATCACGTTTCCATTTGTCGTTTGCCAAAAGCTAAATGTGAAGACAGGCCGACTCAAAACACTGGCACTAAATTTGACCAAAGAGGAAGAATCAATCAAAGAAATCTGACACATATTTAGGTCTGGCTGTTGCATGATTCAAATATGACCAATTTGGGGCTATTAGTGCACTTCATCTCTTACACTGTGCCCTTTTCTGAGTGCTCCATTATATGTCAAGCGATCATCAAGGAACATCTTGATCATTAAAATACGATCATTAATGTCAAGGGCAATCAAGTATGACTCACGAATGACTCGAATCTTTAACCATATCATTAATTCTGAGGCAATTTATCTGTCTTTTGTCACATACTTATGTGAAAGAGAGTTTCTGAGCCATATTTCAGTCATTTATGAACATTAGCCACTAAAAATGTTTCTAACCAATACTAAAAAAAAATAAAAACGAAGCATCAGCAGTCCTTGAAATTTGTCACTTTAAAGAAAACACTACTGTTTTCCATTCCGTCCACATGCTGGTCTGAAAAATCAGCAATACGTGTTTCTCGTTTTCATATTAGAGAGGAACTTGAGCAAACATTGCGATTTGCTGGACTCCTGCTGTGAACAATGAAATACTGTGTCATGAAGGTTTGAATGACATCTCTCTCTCATCTTTAAAGGTCAGTTTATCTTCAAGTTATGTTCTGAGACCAACTGAATCAGAATCATGAGGAATTCTTGTATCTCCACGTATATTTAAATTCTATAATGTGGAATTGTATATTACAATTTACATAATTTATATTATTAATGTTACATTATTACATCTTGTACACATCTTAAATATGTTTGTGGAAATCATGATATATTGTTCAAGATTTTCTGATGAATAGAAAATATTTATGATGATTATGTCATTATTATCATTAGATAATGATTATTGTCTTTACCTCCACTTATTATCAATTTAATGTGTCCATTCTGCAAAAAATATAAATTTTCTAAACTTTTGAATGTTAGTGTATCACTGCTTCAATAAAATACTAATATTTTACAATATTACACTTTGTACTCTTTTTTTTTTTAAATAAAATAAAATAAGCGTCAGTGTGGAGTATAAAAGACTGAATATAAAATATTTATTTTAAGAACATTTGAAAACCTTAACTATTACACATTTGACCTGTAGTCAGTAAATTTCCTTTTACATAGAATTATTAAGCAATAATTATTTTTAAGAGCATTTAAACCTGCAGTACAACACATATACTATTGATATTGCTATCTAGATGATGTCATCGCTTTACCGGTTCATGACTGTTAACTAGTACCCAGGGAGACGTAAAACACTGGCCCTAATGAATTCACTCCATCCTCCACCTCATTCAAACTCCTGAACTATAACGGTTCTAAACTATATTATAAAAGTCAGCTTTTTACAATACAATACCTGCAATTCACAGACTTTTTGAAATATACCTCAATGGTCACTCATAAGACTTCGAAGGTTGTTAGTTTGATTCATAATATTCACACTAGAGCAACAATGTCCTAGTATGAGAATTAACAAGCACAGCTTGTGTGACCAGACACAATGTTTTCGTTTGGCCCTTCCTGAGTCGTTTGGTTTTCCTTGTAATTACATTTCTGTTTTACACACATGGTTTATAGTTCACACATGTGAATATAGTGCAGGTTTTGGTTATGTTGCATGTGTAACAAGGTGTATCAGCTCATTGGGGGTCCTTCCTCAAGACTTTGCAGATATATCTGTAGAGAGTAAAGTTTACAAGAACAACCTACCTGTATTTGGTTAAGTCCGCAGAAAAGGGCAATATTTTGTACTGATTCTCTGTTTTATTTAATGTCTGAAATGTTGGCCATTGCAAAGTTTACACATAATTATCCAGTCTTATCACACTTCCTGTGACACATTCCTTGCATTTAAAGTGACTTGGCTCATGGGTTTAAAACAATATAATTTCTCATTTCCTGACCATATATAACCTTAGTATGGGTGATGGATTCTATCCTGCTGTTTTACTGAGTTTACGCTTGAGTTGAGTTGCATAGCCAAGATAATGAACTTGTTTGGTTCAAGGATATTAACCGCCTATTGGGCAAAGCAAGCTTCTTCACATATTGTATAAGTCTTCAAAAACGTGCAGAAAAGCAGCTTCTGTTGGTGAGTCATCACTTTAAAGCTTGAACTGTGAAATTCCAGCACCATCAGACGTAGACTAATATTTAGTTGAGAGATTCTTGCAAGATTCACCAGCGTCTCTAAATATACCACACCAAAGGCCCACAATAGAGCTATAAAGCCTGTACTAAACAGGAAACTGAAGCATAGACCAATATTTCCACATAACTGACAAGTGAAGCACAACAGATGATGAAGACTGATAAACTATGCACATTTCATGATATTCATTACACTAATTGTATGTAACCAGAAATAATAAAACAATGAACCTTATGACCTCTTTTGGTGTTTTAGAGTTGAATAAAAAACCTAATCAAAAAGACCTAGTAATGTTAAAATACTGGCATTAAGGGATTAACTGGGGTTGGGTTGCTTTTTAATTTTTTTTGTTGATTATCTGTGATTAAGCCAATATAAAACAAACAAACTAGCTGCAAAACAACATGAAATCAAAATGAAATGACAACACATTTTTCCTGGTTTTATTTTTTACAAATAACATATCTATGCATTATCATTCATATAAACATCCATGCAAATAATTTTTTTAAACATGTCCATAAAAATCTAAAAGTTATTTCTACTTTGACACATTTTGAGCTTTTAATGTATTTATTGAATCAATGATTGTGGGTAAAGTGGGCAAAAACATTACATTTTTGTGACAGCACCTTATTACAACTCATGTGTCAATCAAACCCGGCAACCTATCAACCTTAGTCTACCCTAAAGTTATGATTTGAACATTCAAAATGCCACTCAAGTGGCACTCAGTAGTCCCCACTCCCACCTCTCTGCCTCCCTCTGCCCTTTTCTGTCTCTCTCTCCCACTCGCTTTTCTAAACTTGTGCCCAATTTGAATTAGATCCCTTTCTGCTCCTGACTCACACAGGGAAGGCAAGCAGTCTTAAAACACAGGATTTTAGAAATTTCCCAGCCTACAGATTAATGCAGGACACAGGACATTGCAAAAAACTCATAAGACAAGCATAAAGGAACACTAATAGTTTGGTAAGTTTTTTAATTTTTTGTTAATTATAATATATTAAATACATTATTAAATATATGTATGTGCATCATGTATTTTATTCCATCATTTAAAGTTTATACAATTTTGTTGGTTACATGTCTGGAACTTCCAGTGTTATTTTAATATTATTATTTTACTAATTGTAATGTTCAGTATTTATTAGTTTATTATTTTTACTATTCAGGATTTATAAAGCATCATAATTAAAAAATAATGAAATAATTAATCATATGAATGAATTATATTTTCTACATTATATTGGCATGCTTGACTTTTAGTTTAGATAGCATCTACTCTGTTCTCGTAATTACACTGAAGTTTGGGTAACATGGGTGCTTGAGTAAGCATATTGTTTCTTTTTGTATACAATTTTATGTAGCGGTTTGTTCATTTGCATTTTAAATATTAGTTATTCTCTATCTTCTCATCTTGGTTGAAAAATCTCTTGATAAGGCTGGGCAAGGTGTGTCATTGGTAAAAAGATACCTTTCCAAAATGATTGCAAGTGTGCATACGAGTCGTGATTTGATGATTAACATGACATACTTTCACCATACCATGTTAGAGCACGGGAGTTATCTGTCACTGTGTTGAATGTGGACAGTGTTCTGGTCCTGTGGCTCTCTTGGGGTTTTGGTGATTTAGGGCCTCCTGTGGAATACAGCAGAGTGTTTACATTGGCTTTAATGCAGGTCTGCATCCATGAGCACAGACCACAGCGGGAACAGAACTCTGCTTATTGGCCTGTGCCTGATGGGAAGAGAACATACCACACTGGCTGAATGGAGATACTGTGGAAGTCCTCTCTCCACCTCTGCTTGTCAAGACCAGAATGTAGCTTTAGACATCAAGTTGCATTTTTTTAAACAGCATCTGTAAGGATCACGTGACACTTCATTTTAAAGAATGCCGGATGCAGTTCACAAGAAGCCAGCAGTAGGCAGATATGCTTTATAAAGAAAAAGATTGTATTCATATTCATTAAATGCAATTGTAATCATGACAGAGGAGATCCTCCCTGACTAACCTCAGACAGCTGAGTTAACATTTTTCCGTCTATCAAGCATATGTTGAATGTGGCGCTTCTCACCACACACAACCTTTTTGAGTGTGTGAGATGTAAAAGCATTTTCTGCACAGAATCTATTAAAATCAGAATAAACAGCATTGCATAGAAAAATATTCATGCTGTTTTTGTCTGAGAGCAGTGAAAGCACATTTAAGCTATCGCTTACTTGTATAGGAAGTGGTCTTTTGTTCTTACTTCTGATCCTACTGGCATATAAACCAGTAAAACAGAAGTAAGTAAGGCATTAGAGGTGGGAGATAAAAAGCTACTTCAGGGCCATGCCAGGATGGAGGTCTACTACAGTCACTCAGTGCATTTAAAACAGCTTGATTCAGAAAACCTGAGCAAAAGCCAAGAGGGAAAAAAATTTAAGCAAAGTAGTGAATGATGCTCTGTGCTCATTATCAAACTGAACTTCAGTATTTATACATCATACAGGGAAATATTTTTTCCCCGAGCAGATTTCACAGTGAGCATTGATTAAAATTCAACTTACCAAGTCCAGAACATTTCCTGTGGCTCAAACAGTGAACTATTCTTTCTTTAGAGGGAGACAGGGAGAAAGAGAGTGTACGTGTGAACGTTTAAATGGGAGAGTGAGTTAATGATGTAATGTTTCCAATCTATTCCAAATTTCCACCAGGAGTACAGTAGCTCAGTCAGGCCGTGTAAAGCCTCGGAAACCGGGAGAAACTCCCTTTGGAATGGTCTTGAGTGATTTGCTGAGTCTAGTGTGCCCTACATGCCACACCTTTAGGGGTTCAACAGCTTGTTACTGGGCCAGTAGTCTTAAAGGAACATCTATGTACCTTATTTACCCCCAACTTCAGTTTTTAACAGGGGTATTAAAAACAAAGTTGTGCCTTTAAAAGGAATAGTTCACCCAAATATGAAAATCCTGTCATCATTTACTCACCCTCAAGTTGTTTCAAATCTGTATGAATTTCCTTGTTCTGCCAAACACAAAGGAAGATATTTTGAAGAACGTTTGTTCCAGATTGTTTTGGGTCACCACTGACTCCCATATATTTTTTTTCCTACCATGGAAGTCAATAGTGACCCAAAACAGCCTGGTACAAACTTTTGCTGATTTCTTCTGATAACCTTTCTGACAGTTTTAGAAGCTTAGGCTTTAGTTCAGTGCATTACTGTTAAATATCTAATCAGTTAAGTATCAATAATAGCATCTGCTCTCTTTCTAAGGTGAAACATGTCTTTGATTTGGCTTCTGCTATATGCGTACATCCATGCCATTTCCGGCATGATCTTGTTTGGAGACATGGCTGGTAAGTGAACTTTTTAGATAAGCTAAGATTTAATGCTTTTAAGTGAAAGAGAATTACAAAATAAAATTATGTTTTACAGATCAGGACAGCCCCATTAGTGTGAGTATCCCCGTGGAACCACCACTGCACCCCCTTTTGGGGGGAAGCATTATAATACCTTGCTACTTCCAGGACAACACTGTCCAGGACCCTGGTGCCCCAACCACTGCCCCACTGACCCACCGTATTAAGTGGAGCTACATCTTCAAGGGCAGAATATCTCTTATTCTCGTTGCCAGTGGGGGCGTGGTGCAGGTTGAGAAAGACTACGTGGACCGGGTTCATATGGTAAACTACCCCATGGTGCCAACTGACGCCACCATTGAGATCTCAGAACTCCACTCCAGTGACTCCGGAACCTACCGCTGTGAGGTTATGCAGGGTATTGAAGATAACTATGATTCTGTAGAAATGCAAGTCCAAGGTAATGCACTTTCAAACTGTTCAGTTAAATAAGTACAATTATTAAAGATATAAATAACTGAACATGGAGAATTAAGTGGTTCAAATCTTTACAGGCATTGTGTTTCACTACCGAGCAATTTCTACCCGATATACCTTGACATTTGAGATGGCAAAGGCAGCCTGCATCCAGAACAGTGCTGTTATTGCAACTCCCGCACAGTTGCAAGCTGCCTATGATGATGGATACCATCAATGTGATGCTGGTTGGCTTTCAGACCAAACTGTGAGGTAATGTGAAAAGGTTAATATTTAATAACAACATAAATAAAAACCACTTTACAAACATGGGTGGTCATAAGCTAGTGTATATGGCACAGTGAATACTAGGGGTGGCACGGTTCACAAAACCCCCGGGTTCGGTTTGTATCACAGTTTTAGGGTCACGGTTTTCGTTTCTGTACGGTTCTTGTTATTTTTTCTTTTAATCTTTAACACTCCAGAAATATACTTTAGCATATGATAGATGGCTTAATTATCCACAATTTAGGATACAGTATTAAAAAAGTAATATCATGTAATCATTCATAAACTGAATTGGATGCGTGTTGCACTATTTGCATACAGTCGCAGTTCTATCTATTGTTTTATTTCTGCTGTCATCAGAGTGTGGATCGGGCCATGTCCGTGCAAATGTTAGAAAGGTGTTGGGAAATGTCAACGGATGAGAGCATCAGCGCACACGGGGCAAAAAGCGCCGCTATAACACAGACGCACATTCACGCTGAATGCACTCACTCCACACCGTAGACACCTCAATTCTTTAGCTCGAAAGGGAAACACACTGACATCACATATGGGGCACAAGGCTACATTGCGCATGTCATGAACCGTCGAACCGTGCGACGCATGCATGCACCGAACTGAGACAAGCGTAACGAACGGTTCGTTTTTTCTTCATGAACCGTGCCACCCCTAGTGAATACAATGTAAATCTATACTAAAACATTAAAAAAAACAATTAGTTGAGTTATAACTATAAGATTCTATGCAATTCTCCACAGGTATCCCATTCATGAACCAAGGGAGCCTTGCTATGGAGACAAAGAGAATTTCCCGGGGGTTCGGACATATGGAGTCAGAGACATCAATGAGACCTATGACGTGTACTGCTTTGCAGAGAAAATGTCAGGTACCTCGGACAGAGTTTCCAAACTGAAATGTAACTAGTTGGTGTATTTCTGCTGTTTTTTTACTTTATGGATTCTCCTCATCACCCAGGCAGTGTGTTCTACTCTATGTCTGTGGAGAAGTTCACCTTTGCAGAGGCTGAAGACCAGTGTGCAAAGTTGGGAGCCCAACTGGCCACCACAGGGCAACTCTACCTAGCATGGAAGGATGGTATGGATGTGTGCAATGCTGGCTGGCTAGCAGACAGGAGTGTGCGATACCCCATTAACATAGCTAGACCCCAGTGTGGTGGGGGGCTTTTGGGAGTGCGAACGGTTTACCTGTTTCCAAATCAGACTGGTTATCCATACCCAGACACCCACTATGATGCAATCTGTTATGCAGGTAAGCGAAGGGAATGAGCTTTTTTGTACTTTGTTTGCCAAATCACTTTTACACCCCTCAGAACATCATGTCATATTGTCACTACAGTAAAACTTATTTACTCACCATTTTATTGTTTCAAAATTCAGCATTTAAGGAGGTCTGTGTCCCCTTATGATTCAATAAACTGTCAATTCTCACAAGCTTTAATTATTTTTTTAGAAAAAGAAGATAAGGTTTTATCAAAGACACAATTTCCTAAAATATACACTACCACGGATTCCATGATCAGTGTGGCTACAGTCACCTCAAGCCCGTCAGACCATACTGAAGAGGAGGTGACCACAAAAGTGGAGGCCCTTGGCCAGCTAGTGACAGATGAGCCTCTTAACACCACAAGTACAGAAAGTCCTCTACCTTTACCTCTCAACATAACTGAGGTTGAGGAGAACATTATTAATGTGGCCACGGCTCTGCCTTACTTGGAACATGAGATTCCCAAGGACAATGTCACTGCTGGTAAGTATGCTAAACTGAATCCAGTGTATGATATCAAACCACATCAAATTGAAAGTAATTGAGCCAAAGTAGTAAGTGTAACAGGGACATCAGAGGTGTCTCAACTGATTTTCAAAGCAGATGTTAATACCATGTACAAACAACAGAGTTTAAATATGTCCATACCTTTCCTTGCCCCTAGAAACTAAGGGAGTGGTATTCCACTACCGTGCTGACTCCAAACGCTATGCTTACACCTTTGAGGAAGCACAATTGGCATGTCAGAAGCTGGGAGCAGTCATAGCCACCCCTGAGATTCTTCAGGCAGCTTATGAAGCTGGCTTTCATCAATGCAGTGCAGGTTGGCTACAGGACCAGACTGTCAGGTAAGCTTTTTTTTACTGCTCTATACAGTATATTGCTAACTGCATTTGTTTCTGTTGAATTAACTGGAATCCTGGACCAAATAACATTAACACATTTAGCATTTAACACCTTTTTCAGATATCCAATTGTCCATCCTCAAAAGAAGTGCTCTGGAGATCAGAAGGACCTCCCTGGCATACGCTCTTACAATGTTAGGCCTGCACATGAGCGGTATGATGTGTACTGTTACATGGACCAGATAAAGGGTGAGTGAGGATTAATTCATGACATAACAATGAACATTTTAATTTATTCTCTATGATCTCACTGTTCAGTCTTTATTCCTTAGGGGAGATCTTCCATGTGAGCTCATTAGCAGGCTTTACCTACTATGAAGCTGTTGCCCATTGCAGAAAACTGGGTTCTACTCTTGCCTCAACTGGAGAACTGTATGCATCATGGAATCAGGGTTTCCACAAGTGCATTCCAGGCTGGCTGTCAGATCGCAGTGTCCGCTATCCTGTCCGCAACCCAGGCTTTGGATGTGGGGAAAACAAGACAGGAGTGCACACAATTTATGCTCAACCAAACCAAACAGGCTTCCCAAACCCATACTCCAGATATGATGCATACTGCATCAAAGGTATAGCAGCTTTTAAGCCTGTTTGTATGAGTTGCAGTGAAAGGCAAGACTGGGTGTTGATCTTGGAGATTCTTGTTTATTTTTCAGCAAATCTGTCTATGTTGCTTGATGAGGATATGTTGAACACAACAAAGATGGAGAGGGATCTTAACAAGACGGATATAACAGAACTGCTGAGACCTGGTATGCTGAATATATTGCCACTTGCTTTGCTAATCTTTACTTTATTAATGTCTTTTAAAATATGCTAACTTTTTGTGATGTGTGTTACAGTTCGTCCAATTGTATCTCCCTTGCTTGTGGATCTGTCTGGATCTGGATCGGGCTCAGGCTCAGCATCAGGTGATCCTGATTCCAGTTCTGGGTACATTTCAGTAAGTGGAATACACAGTGGGAGCATTTCCGGTTCTGACCAAAGTGGGGAAGGATCAGGTCACCTTGTGAGGTACCAAGAAAGTGCAGATACACTCATGTGGCAGACTTCTACCTCAGACAGCACAATGGAGGCATCTGGAGAGGAACAGGAAAGTGGAGCTAGAAGCCTTCCATTGGGTGGATCTAGTGGTTCAGAAACAAGTGGATTCTTCAGTGGCGAGGAATCAAGCCTTCCATCAGGACCTGGCAGTGAATCTAGTGGTTCAGGAACAAGTGGATTCTTCAGTGGTGAGGAATCAAGCCTTTCATCTGGACTTGACAGTGGATCTAGTGGTTCAGGAACAAGTGGATTCTTCAATGGCGAGGAATCGGGCCTTCTATCGGGGCTTGGCAGTGGACCTAGTGGTTCAGGAACAAGTGGATTCTTCAGTGGTGAGGAATCAGGCCTTCCATCAGGACTCAGCAGTGGATCTAGTGGGTCAGGAACAAGTGGATTCTTCAGTGGCGAGAAATCAGGCCTTCCATCAGGGCTTGGCAGTGGACCTAGTGGTTCAGGAACGAGTGGATTCTTCAGTGGCGAGGAATCAAGCCTTCCATCTGGGCTTGGCAGTGGAATTAGTGGTTCAGGAACAAGTGGGTTCTTCAGTGGTGAAGAACTAAGTGGTTCCGACTTCTCTCGTATATCATTTATAAACAAAGAAATTATAGATCTGACTACAATTCCATTTGGAAAACAGGAATTGTCTGGTGTTTCTCCGATTGAATTGACTGATGTTCGTGCTTTCGGCTCTTCCTCTGGATTTGGATCTGGCACCATCATTGACTTTGCGTCTGGCTCTGCCATTAGCTTTGGATCTGGCTCTGCTTCTGGAGTTTCAGGTTATCCCAGTCATCCTTCAGGTGAGGTACACATTCAAAGTCAGGATGGAAAGATTGTCATTCTAACAGAGGATGAGGTCGAGTTGACGTTTACAATCGAGACAGAACAGGGTCGTGGATCAGTGGAGATCAGTGGAAGTGGCAGTACTCAAGAACATTATGCTGAGGACCTCTCCATATCTCTTTCTAATAGTACTTCATATGAAGACTATTGGACTATCAATGAAACTGTTGATTTTCTACCAGAAAGACATAAGCAACTTAATGTCATCACTGATGCATTTGATGTGACTGATCAGTCACCACTGAACACAACACCACCCACCACTTCTATACTCATTACTTCACCTTCAGCTTTACTACAAACACCAAAAGCCATGGAGGGGCCATCTGTAACTGATGGTAATGACTGAGCAAAACTGTAATTTTATAAAGTTATTTAACCAGTGTACAACAACATACTTTTTAACATGTTTAATTAAGATGAATATGTCTTTAGAAGCTTCTGCTAATCCCTGCGTTCAAAACTTTGTTTTTTTTTAATTATAAATCATAGGGTACATTTATGAATAGGACATTTGAAAGGATTTATTTTGACAAGTGAAATATACAGACATACCCTATGTAGTATGTAGGGAGCCTGTCAGTCCTGCAAGTTTTCTAGAACTAGCCACAATTAAACAACACATAATAAAAGCCAGTACAATTCATTGTCTCTTCTGTGTTGTCAGCGGTACAGGGATGTGCTGAGGGGTGGATGGAGTTCATGGGCAGCTGTTATATCTATTTTGAGGAGCGTAAGACCTGGACCAGTGCTGAGCAGCACTGTCAAGAGCTAAACTCTCACCTGGTTAGCATATCCTCCCAACAAGAACAAGAGTTTGTAAAAAGTGAGTTTAATCTGATAATCTGAATAAATGAAATGTACCTGCTTGTTTATCTAAATGAAAGTGCTTATACATTTCTAAACCACCTAGGTCAAGCTCGTGACTATCAATGGATTGGACTACATGACAAGGATGTGCCAAATCAATTTCGCTGGACAGACGGAAGCCCTTTGGTGAGCACAACTACCTCTGAGACTCTTTCCAAATTGAGCAATGTTCAATGCAGGCATTTGGAGTAAGTCACTGTTTCAAACAGTACTATTTTTACTGCAGGAATATGAAAACTGGAGGCCCAATCAGCCAGATAATTACTTCAGCACTGGAGAAGACTGTGTCGTAATGATATGGCATGAGGATGGCAAGTGGAATGATGTACCCTGCAACTATCATCTTCCTTTTATTTGCAAGAGTGGACCTGGTAAGAAGAGGTGACAGATATTAACTTCAGCACCAAGTCAGCCCTACCCAATTAGCTTAGTAAACTATTAGCTTATCACAATAGATATTTATTGTGTTCATTTACAGAAATTATAGTGCAGCTACATCAAGATACTGTTATGTAATTATTAATAGACCTTGACTACAATAAACTTAAAGGAACTCCTATTTCCTATGTTTTAATAGCAAGAGAAATGTTTTTGCTGTTTTACTCTTTTTCCTGTAGTGACATGCTCATCGCCTCCTGAAGTGAATAATGCCAAGATGTTAGGCAACAGCAAAGATAGCTATCCTGTTAATTCCATCATTCGATACCAGTGTGACAGTGGATTCACACAGCGCCACCTTTCAGTGGTACGCTGCTTACCTAACGGTCAGTGGGAGGAGCCTAAAGTAGAATGCATAGGAGGTAAGTATACACCACACACACTAGATAGCATAGTTACAATGTAAGGCTCTGTAGTGTAAAGTTCCAACAACAAATCTATTTGTGTCAATGTTATTACCTTCCTCAACAGGAAAAATAAACAACAGGCTACGGAAAAGATCCATCAAGACACGTCCCAAAGCAGTCGATAGTTGAACGTGGAGGAAAGTTCTCTAAAAACACACCTCAAAACATCCAGAGGACTGTTATTAATAAAGATCATATGTACAGAAGCCTTGTTTACCCAAAAAAATTCGAAGACAAGGGAATAACTTGTAATTTCAAACTTTACTTAGTCCGTCTGGCTGATTGGTTTACAAGTGCTACTCAGAGCTGTTTTGGGGAAAAGAAAGATATCTTGGTTTATTTAAATTTATTTAAATAGGATTTTTTTCCTCCCGCTTACATAACTTCTGGGACACAGGATATAATCTAATCTAAAAAGAATATACTAAATTTCTAGAGTTGAGTATTCACTAATTATTACTTAATTACCACTTAGTTCCTAAAGTAAAAGCAAAGCACAGACATTTACTTTACCATTAGTGCCAGTCTTAAAGGTTTCATCCAGGCCACAAGGAAACACTAATGCTTTTTTGCGTGAACATTTTCCCCAATTTTTCTCTTACAATTTGCACAATCCAAAACTGTGACGTGTCAGAATGGAAGACTTACTTATTATAAGTGAATATGGCACAGCATACTGCCTACAATTTGAAAAATAATTAATGAGTAGGCATTGACATGACCATCATATGACCTATTGCTCTGCATATGAGCGACGGAGACAAAATTTCCATACTCTGCACTGTATACATACTACATACTGCAGCAATAGTACAGATAGTGTTTAATTATGCAGAATGAACATAGCCTTTACAATCCCCAATTTCTCACTTGATGATTGGAAAAAGCACATTTTTGAATCTGTAAAAGCACAGTAACAGTATTGGGACATTTTATAGTGTTTAGTATTGTCGCATTTCATTTGCATTTGAATGTAAGTGCTTGTATTGAGCTCCATAATTAATTTAGCTTAACTTTTAGGTTCCTACATTTGCATGTGGCAACATTGGCCTTGCATTTATTTTCTACAATTTAAAAGGAGGACACAAGGGGTTGTGGGCAAAATGAGCCCAAAGAGCACAGATAAACTTTGGAAATCTGGCAGAAATAGTGTACCATCCTGGCACCTTTAATATGCATACTATTTTCAACCTATTATGATTTTAAAAACTTTATCTGGCATACTATTTAGACAGTATGCGAAGTCAACATCTGTGCATTAGATAGCACAAAGGTAATACTGTCTGTGTACCTCTGGATAACAATAAAGTTCACAAACAAGACAAAAGGCTTTAATGACCACAGCTGGACACCATTACATTTAAGTACATTAGTATTTCAAATTCTTTAATTAAGATGCGTCTTTTTATGTGTTTTCTTGTTTGTTGTAGTTTAAATGTCTAGTTGTATTTGTGAAACTGTGAAAGATAAATTACCCGTCTTTTTACTTCTGATTCTAGGTCAACTTGCAATAGTATACAAATGTTTACTCAGATTAGAAAGATTTATTAATTCACAAGTTCATATGATTCGGCTTGGCTCGATAATAGATTTAAGCTCTAATATTGCCTATAGAGACAAACATACATTTCAAACGAGACAGGGTTACAAGACGGGAATTGCCTAAAAGAGTTAAAAATGCAATCATTAAATTAAGTCCATACTAATAAGCCAACACACACAGTCTGCCACAATGTCAATCGTTTCCAATATAGCAATTTCTCATTCAATTTGCACTCTGTCACTGTCAGCTCTACACTGAGCTCATATCTGTCTTAGTTTCCCCTAAAATAAACATACTAAATGTGTGAATAACTGCGTTTTTCTTTTAATACTGGAGAGGTATTAAAGCTGAAATGTGAGATTTCTTTGCCATTAGCATCAACAAACTGGACTGCAAAAATAACGACTGTTTTCAAAAAGCATTTCCAAGTATTCTCTCCATCTGCCATTGGTCAAACAGACAGCCCCCCAAAAAGTCTGCAATTGGATGAGCCAACGTTGCTGCTGTCTGGCTGATCGGGACACACAGAACCCCAGTGTTCACACTTGTCTGGGAAATAAACATACTAGTGACTGACTTGTAGCTCTTTCTGCATATTAACCTGCAATGAAAAACATCTTAGCATAAAAAAATAACACGCACTTCATATTTTTTTTGTGGTTATATAATGAGTTAGTATGAGAGAAAGAGAAATGTTGAGAGAAACTTGGGAGCTTAGCCTCTATTTAGTCAATATATAAACAGTAATTCTACACCAGATCATTATAAGGATTATGTTTAATGTTCACCCTATTCGTGGTTCCCACAACCTGACCAATGTATTTCCGTAACTTCTCCAGGACCTTCTGTATTATTTGTGATTAGATGGCAAACAATGGCAAAGTACCACTTCTCAATTTTTCCATTCTTTAAAAAAGCACAAATTTATAAAATTGTACAAAAGACAAGTACATCATTGCTTTAGATAAAAAATATCAAATCAAGTTGCAACAAATCATGTACGATTAATTTAAATATCCAAATACTTTTTGTGGCATGTATGTTTACACTGTACTACTAAAGTTACATATTGTTGTGAGATGGGTTAAAAAAGGACAGTTCAAGTGGATACGACCCAACATTACTCAACATCCAAGACCTCAATTATACGGCAAATAAAACAGTGCCCACTTCATGACAGTTTCTCAAGGGAAAAAGAAAAACCTAAACGCTCATGAATATACCTCTCTTACCTAACACTGTGCATCTTTATGAGCAGTTAGTAGAGTGAAAAAGCCAGATTGAAGAACACTGCTGGCTTTTCATGTGCTACTCCTCCCCCGGCCTTCCATCCATGTTTGGGAAGCAGGTGTAAATAAGCTACAACTTTGACGCCAAGGAATCATGAAATGCTGTGGAAAGGGTGAGGGAAAATTATACCCCTTTCCATATTTGACTTAATGCTAAAGAGGAACTCAGTGACACCGGAATGAAAGACGTTGGGTTGCTCTTAAAACGAGTGTGTTGTTGTTCTTGTGACTAATTTTGGCGCGCCTCCTGCTGGTCATGACCTGAATGTCACGCTTATTGTTCCAAATACTGATTTACTGGGTTGTCTGAACATTTGAAATGACTAAAGTAAACACATACATAATAGTTTATTTAGGAAAAATATTTATTGACATAAAAAATTACCTTTTTTGAATGACGACGGCTCAGATATAAGTCGTCATGCATACAAATACCAGCAGATGGCACCGACTAACTGATTATTTTTTAATAAAAATAAAAGTGTTTAAAGAATCACTACCACCAATTTCAGGATTTAGCCCTAAAAACATAGCCTAGTAGAACTGTACATGCTGTATAAAAAGTGATGACCACATAAAGTTAGTTTTAACCTTCATTTTAAGATTTAAAGTAAATATCCAAGTTAGCGCTTGAAATGTACTTTTCCAACAGATCATTTTAGGCGTCTTTACACAGCTGGGTTAGGGTAAAAAATAGTTTGTAAAGACATAGGCTAATGCTGCATAAAGCTAAAGATTATATTACACGAACGTAATCTGTGATTATTTATGTGTAGGGAAAAGCATGCGTATGCGTTGTGATCCTCTCTAAAATGGCCGAAGACATAACTATTGTCTCGTAAGTATTCTCGTAGCCAAGTTGAGCCACTGATGTCTCATGAACTGTTTTTCTGCTCCTGTAGATATTAAGTTTTTGGACACGGGACATTTCAATTATCTCGCTGTCTATAGCAGGGTCAGATTGCTCTTCGATCTCATAAAAATATCTTAATTTGTGCTCCAAAGATGAACAAAGGTCTTTATGGTTTGAAATGACATGAGGGTGCTTCCATTTAGGGTGAACTAACCCTTTAATACCAAAACATACAATTGCTGTTTAAAAGCATTTATGCCACCTCTGAGCAGCATTAAACTGTGTAAAGACACCTAAATGCTGCTTTAGAAGCACCGTCTTTGCAGTGCAAATTTGGTAGGAATACCAGGACATTTCAAATTAAAATCAACACACAATACAAACACATTAATATGATTGGAAAATCAGTAGTGTAGAAAAAGAAGTACTGTTCACTGCGGTTCTCACAAGTGTTTATACATTTAAAATGAATTGTATATTTTACCAGCGGACTTTGTAGCAATACACGCCATGTTTTAAATGCTTCGGAGGGAAGCCAAAACTGCGCACTCCTGGTTCTGATGTACCACAGTTCATCCTGGGTTGGATGATTGGGTAACGTACACTACCGTCAGCCAACCAGCCTGCATCACACTGGTCCAATCCCACAAACCTCCAAGCTGCGTATAACTGGCCAACTTTTGCAATATAACCTCCATCGCTCTGACAGGCCTCCACCGCCTCTGTAAAATTTAGTTTGATTTGATCTTGCAGGAAGTAGACCTCTCCTGCATTGAAGAAAGACATAAAGTAACTTGTAACATCATATTTGGCAACTTAAAAGGACTTAACCTCAGAAATGAATGCCAATAATTGATCCAAGGTAACAAAATACAATTGGCAAATCAAAGCAAACAGCTTTAAAACATATGCATGACTGATGAAGACAAGGAAGAAGGCTATTTTATAATTAGTCCTTTTGTTGGCAGGATCACCCGACTTGTCTTACTCAATTGTATTTTTTAAATAAAATGAGCAATTGCAGCCACATGTACTGTATCCTGAGCCGAAATTGCCATTAATTCCTTTGTCCAATTTAAAAATGCAAAACACCTGTTAAGAACACAACTATGGAAAATTCTAAAAGTTTGTCTGACAAAATTTCACAGAAACCAAGCAGCATAAGCCAAGACTAGAATACTGAAAATCTGCTAAATATTTACAAACATTATTACCTCTTATGGATGAAGTGAAGCAAAAGGCATCAAACCGGTCCAGACTTTTGTCCCGAATGCCATAGCTCCGAACACCAGGTGCCAGTTCGGTACCGCCACAAGCATCTCGTGGCACTACGACGGGATATTGTGCCGTCCCATCCATGAGCCACCCAGCATTACACCAGTCCAGCCCTTCTTCCCAAGCAGCGTAGAGCTGTTCAAAAGTGGCCAGGTGTGCATCCTGCCTCTCACAAGCCTCCTTAGCCTCATGAAAGTTCATCAGATAGCGCCCCCTAGAGGGGTGATAGGGGAACACCACACCTGTGGAGCACAAGAGCACAATGCACCCCAGCAAGATACAAGTTAATTAAAGAGAATCAGGGTTTGCCAATTTGTTTGGCCATAAATTACATAATACACATCGGTTTTGATACAGTTTTTTCAACTGCTTAGGCTGGGTACACACCACAAGATTATCAGGTTGATTGTTGGCCGATTTCTTCCCTTACAACAATCAATTTCCCAGTTATCTTGGTGGTTCTAAAAATGATCTTATCAGATTTTCCTGTGGTGTGATGTGTCTTAAGAGTGACTGAATCTACTCTGAAGAATGTTGGAGGTTCCCCCGATTGCGAATTATTTAACATGTTGAATATTTATGATCAGAATTCCTATAGGAGCAAAATGGTTAAAATTAGGATTTTTTTCCTTTGGGGTTTCGACTTTAAGAGATAGACTTTAAAAATCTTTTAGTATGTACCCAGCCTTACACACAAAATCTTTACTTGTCACACAATTCCCGAAACCTGACACTCACACACCAGAAACACCTTTAACTTTTTCCATTTCAGTTTCAGAGTTTTCAAATTCCATAAAAAACTTTTAGCAAAACACACAATTCTCTGTGTAACACACAAAAAAAACATCTATCAGGAAGCATCTTGATTTTCGTTTTCAAACACAACCCATTAAAATGCCACACTAAATTCATCAATGCCTCACACTAACTCCATGTAAACACTCGTTGCTTTACTTAACGTCAACTGATCATGGCTTTAGAATAGGCCTATAAATGCACAACCACAAATGTAAAAAAAAAAAAAAAAAGAAAAGAAAAAATTTAGTTTAATTTAAGTTATCTTGCTTTCATGTTTACTGGGAATTCTCTCTGCCAATTACTTCCAGCCTTGTACAGAAAAAGTACATGAAAGAAGAGCTTTATGTTTTGAATATCCAAAGAATAGCATGGCAAATGTGTTTGTGGTATTTTTAATGCAGTGCTTTTTTTCAGTTTGTGTTTGTGCAATCTTGGAGATAAAGTTTTGGAAAAAGTGTGACGCTTTAACATTGGTTAGACAATAAATTGATAATATAAACATACAAATACTGTATAAAATAATATATTAATACAATATAATTGATAATACAATATGTCTTACATAAAATAATACAATTATAGTGTATCGGTAACTTTAAGACGCTATCTGTTACGCACCTCGAAACTTTAGCTGCACTGTCACGCTATCGTCCTCGAGACCATCAATGATTTCACACCGGTAACGACCGGTATCGTCGGACTGTAGCGGGTTGATGACAAGAGACGCATCGCCGGGGGCGCTTCTGCGGAGCCGCACTCGTCCTTTGAAGCCTCCGTAGCTCCGGTGACGTGAGCCGATGGCCACCATGACGTCACGCTCCTGTCCCTCGCCGCTCACTGGCTGCCAGAGCCACTTGACCCGCGTGCTGCGGGGCGCGCTGAGCGCGGGCTCGTAGTGGTAATGACAGGGCAGTGTGGCGTTACTCCCCTGGACTGCTGACACCTGAGTTTCTGGAGACTCGACGTGAAGACTGATCTTGTGGAAGTACACTAAAAAAATGTTTAAGTAAGTGAATAAACTCTTCAAAGAGAGTAAAAATATGTTTGTTTGTGCAAAAGTGAATATCTTTCAATTTTTTGATGGATTTGTAATAATATTACAATATTATTGGTAATAATTAATATTATTATTAAACTCACATTTAACAAGGAGCCTGTAACTATTTTAAGTATCAGTTTACTAACTCATTACATTGGATTACGTTATGCTTTTCTAAAATTATGTTTTTAGCTGTCCATGCATCATTTAATGCCCATCGTCTTCCATCAGTTATAATAATTACATTTAGAAATCACAAAATCCGACTTTTAACACAGATTAGAAATCAGAACCAGATATATTTTCAAAGTTATGATTTTTGAAGTCAAATCTTTGTAGAGCTACAGCCGGTATGGCATCTATTAATGTCTTGGAAAAGAGTTCCTCTTTAAAAAGTAAAGCATAAACATAAACCCACATAAAACAGTTACTGAATAAATGTGTCCTATTCTCCCAAACTCCTGAAACATTGGTGTCTCATATTTTATAGTCACTGCAATTTATGAAAGAAGTCAATTAAATCTGTATGCAGGTGTGTGTGTGTGTGTGTGTCTCTGTGTGAAAATATTCAGATAACTCTCTCATGTTAGAATTGGTTTTGTGCCATTTAACTGCACATATTTTTATCAGCAATTGTAACTCATTACATTTACATTTATGTTATAATTAAATGATGTAATCTTGTTACATGTAACTAGTTACTCCCCAACAAAAATATATATTATGTACAACAGTAGGCCTATTAGAAAGCTAGCTTTTGTTTGCTGGTTTGTTACAGTAGTCAGCATTTAAAGTGGCTCAAAGTTGTCCTAAAACCTAAAACAGAAATGCGTTATTGTCTTAGTACAACTAAAAGAATATCCACTTCTAATGTTTACTACGCTACTGTGTTTTTGAACACACGAAAACATTAACTTACTCTCCCCATTGCCATTTCCATTAACTATGTCCTGATAATAATAGCCTTTGGAGAATCGCTGTGAAAGGCTTCCGACGACCAGGTGCATTAAAAGCACCAGCAGATGGCGTGAAAACCACATATTCACGACGGTTCCCTGTATCCCACAGCTTTCAGCAGCTTCCCTGAATTTGAAGACGACCGAAGATGAGCAAAGATCAGCAAAGTTCAGCAAACAAATATAACGCAACATATACTTCTGAAGTCTAATTTATATATATATATATATATATATATATATATAAAAGTTTGACTTGCTCGCCATAAACATCAGATAGCTATAGTATAGAAGCACTGCATTCATTTGCTGGTTAAACGATTAAAGCATACAATTAAGCCACGTAAAAAGTAGTTTTAGAACACTAGTAAAATCTAAGTAATAAAAATAATGACATTTTTACAAAAACTCAGATTTAAAGTCGCAAACGCGTTTGTAGTTAATTGTAGCATGCAAGGAGTCTGCTAACATGCACGTTCATTAAATAATAACAGCATTTTCGCAACTCACCAATGCAAAACACTTCCTCAGGCGCCTTTCGCTACAACTACCCTGTTCATCGTCCGAGGTGAGGAATAATAGCTCCCTCTCTCTCTTTCTCTCTCTCTCTGTCTGTAATAATATTGTGGGACCGTGAGGTTGACGTCACTCAGGCATCTCTTTTGAAGTTCTCCAGCTCGCGAACAATAATAATTGTGGGGTCTACAAAGCAGTCGAGGGCTGCCGTCCATCATCGCAGTGTAATTTTACAGCATAAGGTGTGTTGATCATTTCCCAAAACTGAAACTGGAGCCTGTGTTCACGGTGCCAGCGAGAATATATTCCACCCATGTCTCTTGTTACGAGGGTTTGTCGCAAAAAAAAAAAAACCCCAACACAAAACAACAATTCTTAATGGCCTTAAAGCTGCCTGGCCTAATAACAGAGTTGGTAATAATAGACCTATTGCCCCGTACCTATTTTTCTTTTACATTCCGAATGAATGAGTGTTATTAATTATGCCCTTTTAGGTAGAAAACAAACCCTAAAATCTGTGCAATGAAAACATCTGACCGGATATTTTCACAGGCGTTAATGTAAAACGACAAATTACTACTGCATATGAAATTACACCACAGAAACATGACTTGACCTTTGACCGAAGTCTCAAAAAGTTATTATGGGAAAGTCAGCAGCTGAGATTCCTCTTGTTCTTCAGCGCAAACCCCCAAAGTGTGCTAATTTTCCAAAGTCAATAGCAGAGGAAAGTATCCATAGCCTTGCAGATGGGAAATTTTCCTCTTCCTCGTGACCACCAGGGATCCAAAAGCTTGTTGTTCTCTGTCAGCACACCTCTGTGCAGCAGCCAGTAGCTATAGAGTTCATCTTTTTATCTCTCTCTTCCAAAATGCTGACCTTTTCTCCGTGTTATTTATAGCAATGCGGTTAATGTAAATTCTAATATTTAAAGAGGAAAAGACTGCTAGGTGCCCTTTGGAAGGACCAGGATGTTGTACTGACAGAATCACTCAGTATTATGACCCCAAATTGTCACATTAACTATTGTTCGGCAAATTTTCTCAGGCAAAATCCAGTCATGTTGACCAGCAGAACAAAACAAACTTTTATGTGAGCTTCTTCGTACATCATGGACACTTTAAAAGATAGAGTGAGCTCATTTCCATCGTCTCTCTCACAGATGCTCACAACATTAGCGACGCATTTGAAGATTCCCGTCAATTAGTCCTCACAGCCAAGATGAAAGCCATCGCCTTAGGCAAGGAACGCAGAGACCCTTTGAATAGCTGTGGGCTTCACAGAAGCAAGATTTTGGCAGCCGTCATTTGGAAGAACACGGTACTCTAATTGTTTGCCCCAAATGAATAGGTCCAAAATGGCCGGATGTAAATGTTTTAGATTCTTCTGACTCACTTGTCAGTCTTAGTTACTGCAGCCTGCCTGTGAAAAACTCTCAAGGTTAGAGCAAAATGATAAATTTTTAAATACAATATCACACACATGAAGGGTTTAAATGTGAAAAGGCTGCACAGTACATTCTCAAAAAAATGAATACGTTTTAAATGTTATACTATCGTAAGGGGCACAATATTTACATTGTCTGTTACCGAGAAATGTACCATTGAAGAGTTTTGGGTCGTTAAAATATATTAATGCTTTTGAAAGACGTCCCTTCATGCTTGAAATGTAGTGAATTTTTAGCTTCATTCATCCAGATGTCCATGTCACATGATCATTCATAAGTTAATATGCTTATTTGCTGCTCAGGAAACTAATATTTATATTAGCTTTTTTCAAGATTCTGTGATTAATTGAAAGTTCAACACAATAGTTTAATACAATAAAATAATACAATTGTTTATTTTATTATTATTACTGATATCATTAGTAATAATAATTCTGTTATGATAAATACATCCTTTTTATCAAATACAATATTATTTTATCTGAGAAATGTTAATATTTTATTTGTTTTATTTTGTTAATATTTTTGTTATAGGATTTTCCACAATTTACAAAATATTAAACGTTTAAGATTACTGTTATACATTTTAACATATGTAGAGAAAAGATGATGTAAGAAGAATTATTGACCCCAAAAACATACATTATAAAACAAAATAATAATAATAATGATACACCGTAGCAGCATATTATGGAGGTTTCATAACAGAAGAAATCATTACTTAATTTTTGTTGAATTAAATGCATTTTTTTTATTTCTTTAAATGAAAATAAAATAATCAAAAAAGGTACTTATCCCAAACATTCAAAAGTTTTATTTATTATTATTTTCTTGTTTATTTTTACAATTTTTTTTTTTACAGTATATGAAGGACACAATGACACGTACCAGAATCGGTACCATATTTTTATTCCATTTTTAAAAGGGTGTTTGAGATTGTGCTCTCTGTGAATAACTGCGCTGAGGACTTGAACAAAATGTGCAAGCGCTTTCAAACATCATCTTCTGAATATGCGTGTGAATGAATGGAATTCAGCCACACAGTTTTGTGGCTTTTTGATTTATTTATGTTGGCAGTTTCCATCAAAAAAGTTTGCAGTGAAACTCTAGTAATACTTCTGTTTATACTGATGATTTTGACAGTGAGGGTGAATTTTTTAAATGTTGACCCAGTTTACAACCCCTCATAAACTTGTCAAGAACTAAGGACAACGAGGCGAGATTTCCTTTGTGGAGATGTTATTAGAAAGCAAAGAATGTTTGCTACTGACAAAATATTTGCCACAATACCTCATCCAAAATAGCCTTGTTTTTCCAGCAAAGAATCCTTCCTGGCTTTGCCCATCGGGTGCTGCGGTTTTCCTGCCATTCTTAGACTATCACTTGATTCTCTCGTCTTCCTGTTTGAGCCTCAAGAGCCTGTATATTAGTCTGTCCCAGTCAATCAGAACTTAAGGGAGCTTGTATTAAGCGCCTATTTGGCAAAGGTATAGAATAAATGAATACATAAATAACAATATAATACAATTCTCAAAAAAAATTGTTTAGCTATATACATGTATCAAATAAAATATTAAACATATTATTAAAATAATTATAATAATAAAAAAAAAAAATTATTTATTTAAATGTCATTGTTATTTTCTGTTATTATTAAGGTACAGATGAATACATAAACTCACACGGTAAGATAAAAAAGTCATATTTTTAAAAATTATATATTTTTAACATTATTATTATTACTACTACTAATATAATTATTAGTAGTAATTCTGTGATGATTAAATTAATTATTAACAATGATAATATTTAACATAAAATATATTAATATTTTATATTAATAAAATATTAATTGAAGACTCAAGAATGTGGCTAGTTTGTTCGGGAAATATCTGAAGATTTTAATTTTTCTTTTAGTAATAGCATATTATGGAGGTTTCATAAGACACAACATGCTTGAAAAGTATCTATTATATTCTTTATTTGTTTCTACAGTTGAAAACATGAGGAAAATATTTCAAGAAATACTAAGGAAATGTATTTAGTCTAAACAGTCTGAACACAAGAAGAGTGCTACAGTATGAGGCATTAAAAAATTACAAAAGACAAAAAGTTTAAGAGCACACTGAATAGAAATAACAAAGTCAATGTGTCTTTACTGCATTGAAAACAACTCTCTGAGGAAAAAAAAAAATTTGAATGCTAACATCAGTACAGAATCCATACCAGAGAAAATCAAAACGCATGCAGCCTAAATGCAGAAATCATACTGGATTATTAGAATATTCTTCAGTGTTTGTTACCTTGAACACCACTTTAGTTCTCCTCAGAAAATATCTCAGAGAAATACTGCTTTCTCCTAAAGCTCTATTCATATTAATTCATATTAATACTCATATCATATTGCACAAGCCCAAAATTGTAAATTTATTCGAGTGGATGGTTTGGGGGGCGGGGGAGGGGGTGTACACAATGCATAATTTTGAAAACATTATGTAGATTGGATGGTCATATCAGAGATTCAGTGCCACCGTAAAAATTATTCTAAATTAGATTTGCAGCCATCCTGCATCTCATTATGACAGGGTACGTCAAAGCTTATAATGCTAGCGTGGCCCCATATATATATATATATATATATATATATATATGCTGACATCATTGTAAGAAAAACATGAGAACACTTTGGCTTTTAGTATTTTTTACCATAAAAAGGTGGTTTATTTCAGAGTTATGCTGGAATAAAAGTAAAAATAATAATAAAATTCAGTAGCACACTGCAAATTATTAAACTGCACCTGAGATCTATGGCCATTCAAATTAAACCAAAGTGATCAAATAATAATAATTATAAATGATTGACGGTCACATTTCATATTTAGGTTTGATGAGGCTGTAAAAAATGCATTAGCCTATTAATAAAAAACAAAAAGTAATTGATTTAAATCAAATATTTTACACAAGAAACAAATGATCAAATGGCTACTTTCATTACATAATATACAATTTAGCATAAAGCACAACCATATTTTGTGACTCCATCACTAGCTAATTTAAACTACTTCATAAGATAAGATATAAAACAGCTTGACAGCATGTCCAACCAACCTAACACACTGATTCCTGTGTAAATAAATAAACTGTGACTTATTTGGTATGTACAGTCTTTTTTCCAATCGATTGTAATAGTCTTATCTGACAGAAAAATCTCATTCAAACTCTTTTGTAACACAATAAAACTGTAGCTATCTGCTAATATGGTCATCAAGGGTAAATTAACATTGATATACATTAGCACTGACTTCATCTTCAAATGGCCACTGCATCAGACTATCGTTAATACAAAATGTTGAATGCTGAACGCATCACGCTGTGGGTTTGAGCTTCATCTGCTGCCGATCGCTGTGACATGGGGCTCCAGCTGTGCGGGGTGGTGTGGCAATGGTGCCCTCTGTTGCTAAGAGTGAGGCAGTGCAGGCGTGGTTGAGGGAAGAAGGAATGGAGGGAAGGATAAAATAGAGAAGGAGAGAGCGAGAGATGGAGAGGGAGGAGTTCTACTCATCGCAGCCCAGCAGCTCCATTCGCAGGGTAATGCGTTCATGCCACGCCCACGGCAGGATGCGGACGAATCGTGCGTAGAAGGGGGGCTCGAACACGTTCTTTTTGTGCACGTTGTTGTCGCTGTTGCCAGGGAAAATCTGCAGGTGAAGCAGAAGGAAATAAAGATGGGGTGAGACAAGGACGTGACAGACGTCAGGGCGGGCAGAGTGTACACTAGATGTGCGGCCAACGCTGTGGCCAGTTGAAAAGATGTGGAGGAATCTGTTAAACGAACGTTCTGTCATTGTCCTGTCGTTCCAAACCTGAAAGACTGTTTAAACTTTTTTGGTCCAGTTGAAAAATCAAACATTTCCTCAAAATATCTTCTTTTGTGTTCATTTCGGGTTTGAAATTACGTGAGGGTGAATAAACTGACAGAATCATACATTTTATGGGAACGATTCCTTTAAGTTTATAATAATTCACATATTTGCATATTTGATCATTCAGCATATTGATATAGAATTCACATACTGAATTATATGAATATAAATATATATGCGTTTCAAAATATATACTATGTGTGTGTTTTTATATATACTTAATTAATATACACAGTAAACGCACATTTATTACATAAAAAACTAATTCATTTTAATTTAATTATTTATGTTAACAACACTGAAAACTGGCACTACAGCATACAAAGTATAACCTAATATTTAATCAGTAGTTATATGCTATTATAATATATATATATATATATATATATTAGTATTTAATCAATAGTTCAGCCATGAAATTCTACTTGCATTCTAATTGGTTCATTTAATGTTTCCAGTCAATCAAAATAACAAACTCACTACTGCTTCCCTATACAACCAGGACATATTCAGTGAATACTATGCAGGTCCTCATCTTAACCCACCTCCTCCCCAGCACCACCTGTCTAGATCTGATAAAGAGATCTTCCTCACTATTTCCTTTTATGATCTGAACATTTAGCAGAGTCAAGTCTACTAAAAGACCTGTTCCACCAAAACCAAACCCATTTACACTAATGAATCTATCCTGAGAATCTATCCTTCCATCTTATGCTTATTTTATATTCTTATACTATAAATAACAATTAAATCGACAAACCGTTTGTGCTCCCAGTGAAACATTTAATGTCAGAATAATAATAAAGGGTCAATCTTGATTTCATGTTGACTTAAACAGAGAAATTAAATCATTTAATTTAAACCAACCTTATCTGTTTTTGTCCTGTCGTCTTTGAGTAAGGTCCAGTACTTGCCGTCGTCACTGTGAGCCACTTTAAAGGCGGACACAAACTGCACGTTGCCAAAGTCTTTGGCCCCTTGTGTGATGATCCCTGTGATGCGCTTTGGTCTGAGCAGGTCCACCTACAGGAAAGAAAAAAAACAACTCAGCAAGTGGTCTTACATCAAAAACCTGGCATTTAGTTAAAACGATCCAAGTTGTGACAGATTAACTACTGGCCTCCAGATAACTGCGTAATTGTAATCGCATTGCTTTTTGTAAATGATAGCCTCTCAGGACAGTGCAGATTGAAAGACTGGGCGATCTGACTGCGTTCAGCCTATGAAAGGTCATCCAATGTGTAAATGTGCTAGGATCCCAAAGCAACGATTAACAATGAATTCATTTCCTATGCAAAACACTGCCAGACGTTAGCATAAGGGAAGACTTTCAAACTCAACTTGGACGGTATACAGGCAACACTCCCGCTTAATAAAAATGGCTTTGTTAAAAGCTTGAGGTTAGTAACTAAAAACGTTCAGTTATAAGACTCGCTGCATGACTGTAAATGTAAAATAGGATCTGAAGTGATTCTGTCAAGTGTGTCGTCCTACCTGCAGCCACTCAGAGCGGTTATTTGTGGCTGCTGTCCAGGCGTTGGTCTTGCCCTGCTTGTCCAGACGAGCGTAATGCGGGAGCCAGGTGAACGACTCAATCCCCCAGGTGCGGAAAGTGCTGGAAGCTGTCATCTGTCTGTCATTGATCAGCCGTGACTTGATACCTAGCGGCTCGGAGCAACCTGTCGTGTTCAAATACACTGTGAAGTGAGAAGACAGAAAGAGGGAGGGGACGGGACAGGAAGTGGCAGAGAGATGGATGGGAAGCGTGTCAGCACAAGCAGCACAAACCACTTCAGCGCTGAGCAAGTTTCATGCAGGTGAGCAGCAAGATGCTGTGTGTGATGGGGTGTGTGTGAAGCGCATGCATGCAGGCGGTTTGTGAAGCGTGCTGTGATGGACAGCCTGAGAGACACAGATGGGACAGTGTATGAAACATTGACATCTGCACCATTTCAATCAGTAGTAATTAGACTTTCGTGTAGGGATGCATGATGTAACGTACCATATCGGCTAATATTACTCACTAAAAAAAGTTCATAATAATCCAACTATGGGTTGGTATAGCACCTTCCCATCTGTGGGTTATTTTGAGCCAATGAATTGGGTTAAAATACAGTTGGGTTAAAAGTTACCCAATAGTTGGGTTATTTATTTTAATGATTCATATATAAATTATAAATGACTTAAATTATAATATAAATTACTTAATAAAACCACATTATACTGTACCACTTTGTTGAAAAATACACGTTTTATTTTATATAAATATGCAAATAATACTTTTTAACAATAAAATACTGTTTTAAATTAAAAAAATATATATTTTTTACAATTAAATTATTCATAGTTATTGCAGTTTTTTAGATTTAGATTTTTCATGAAATAGTGATTATCTATGGTTCATATAATACTGAGATGCCAATTAAGATCATAATTGTATTATTATATTACCATACACCGTGTGTGTGTGTGTGTTTTACAGTAAATAATATAAAAATCGGTCAATTACATCATTTATAAAATACTTTATATTTTATAATTTATTATGCAGTTTTTATTAATTTATACATTTTTATACATCTTAAACTTCTATATATATATATATTATAAATAAATATGATCAGTTTGAAAAATAGTATAACTATTCTCTAATTAATAGGCCAAAACGTTAAAATAATTATCAGTTTATCATATCAGCCAAAATATTCTAATGCATCAGTGCTACCCTACTGTAAGATATGAGAATATAATATAATCTATTTTAAACAATCAATCACAAAAAGACTCTTCTTAAACGCTTGCAGAAAACAGGAACCAAATGTACTAAGCAGATACCAGAAAATATTCTATTATTTATTAGTGCATAATTATTGCCACATTTATAACGTTAATTACTCAATGTAATTTATTATTTAATTGAAAAATGAAACTAATTGTTGGTTTATCATATCGGCAAAAATGTTTTAATGCATCAGTGCATCCCTTTTTTACAATATGAGAAAAATATAACGTAATATTATATATTACAACAATATTTTAAACAAATCATCAAGAAAAGGACTTGCAGCCTGCAGAAAACAAGAACGAAACGTACCAAGCACATACCAAGCGTTGTTAACCAGTGTTGTTGATCATGACTATATGCAGCTCAAGACCGTGTCAAATGTGCTAAATAAGTCGAATGTCTTAAGAGATGTTTATGCTCAGAACGTTTATTGGCTAGAGTCCCAGTTAGGGAAGATGTGACTTTGTTCCTTCATCCAAACAGGCTGCGGCCTTAAATTCACCACAAACGAAGACGAGCAGGAAATTGTGATGCTGCTTGCTCACTTGTGCTTCTATAAAACCACAGCAGTATTACCATATTCTAGTGTTGTCTAGAGTTGTTTTGGCTTTTGGCTTCCATAAATCTATTCTTAAGAATGTATAAACATGCAAAAATATCATCGGGACTTTACCGTTGAGTTCGCAGCCCACCAGCTCCAGTCTCAGTGTACAGGCTTTACGGCACACAACAGGAACAATTCGTATGTACTGCGCTATGATTGGAGGATCGAACAAATTAGTCTTTGTCCCATCGTTGTCCATATTACCAACGAAGATCTGGAGAACAGAATGTATACAATCATTAGTTATTTAAAAAAATATAATGTATTTTTTAATAGAAACATTTGACAAATGCTATTGAATTAACAGATTCAGATGAATAAATTGTGTGTGTGTGTATATATATATATACACACACACACACACACACATGTATGAAAGGTTTATTTGCAAAAACAGACAATTCAGTTATTATAGATTTAAAAGAAAAAATTATGTTATCATGTATTTATCATGTTTTATATTTTACTTATTTGTTTCTTTATTTTTACAACAAATAATTATTACTATATGTATTATATTCTATAATAAATATGCATTAAATATATACCATAATCAATTATATAATAAATGCAGTAATATAGAATTACTATATTACTACTATGTATCAGTTTTACCCTTGTCTCAAGCCCAGAATTTTAATCGTAAACCATAAAAATACAATTCTAAAAATACAATTACTTTTATATTAAAAATTACGATGATCCAAACAAATAATCAGAAACCTTTTTATAATATTTAAAGGCAATGTTTTTTTTTTTAACAACTGCATCTGATTAAAATGCTCAAAGTTAAAACAATAAAGAGAAAAATGACTGAATCATCACCACATCTTTGCTCTGGCCCTCAGGTCTGTACATGGTGTAGGTTCGCCCATCCAAACTGGACGCCACCTTATAGGCTTTGATGAACTCGGCTGTGCCCATGCGACTGGCACCCTGGGTAATGATGCCAGTGAAACGCATCTTCCTCTGCAGGTTGATCTGTCATTAAATAAGTCATCTTTGAGTCAACACAAATAATATTTAAACTCCAAATATGTATTTAACCAGTAAACCCAACAGACTTGTTTACCTCGATCCAGGGGTTCTTGTCATGTGTCGCAGAGGTCCAAGCATTAACGAGTCCCTTGTTATTCAGCCGGGCCAATTCAGGCCCCCAGCGCTGCAGTCCCAGAATGCCGTAGTACACAGAAGAGGCAGAAATCTGAGACTCTGCGATGCCTCCTCCTTCCATTCCCAGCAGAGAGATGCATCCTGGGAACCAGAGCCAGACATTAGTAGATATTCAAGCGCTCAGGAGACAAACAGGCTTGCTGTGCGACAGAGGACAGACAGATGGATAAACAGTGTGATGACCGCATTCACACGAGAGACGTAGCCATTGTGTGCTGAATGAAGTCACCAAACGGAAAGCCAAGTATGTGGAGGGGGACAAAAATGTTTGTGGACATGTGTGTACTGGCAGTGTCCTACTCACGCAGATTGCAGTGCTTTCCCACATAGGGTGAGGGACATTTACAGGTGAAATCACCATCAAGATCTCGACAGGTGCCTCCATTCTGACAGTGCTGGCCGGCACAGTCATTCACATCTGTGGGAATCATAAGGTTTCTGTAAAACTCATCAAAACAAGCTAAACAGTTCTCAAAAATAAAGCAGCTTTCTTTGTGACCTCTAGGTGGCAACATGCAACTTCTACAATGGTCTTTGGAGGTACTTGAATAAAATATAAACACCAAATTCCTAAAATAAATATTTATTCATCAAAACGGTTTGCAAATGAAGTCTGTTACATAAAATATCCACCTAAATGTATTTATGTATCGGCCATAATAAACTTATTGATCTTATTGATTCAATAGGTTTTTTTAGTTTCTGATACGTCTCCAAATGAAACTTTCTTTATTAAATATTTTTGTGCATTTTATTTTCATTTATTAAATACAAATCTTTTTATTAAAGCACAAAAACGCAAATCTTCTGAATATCACGTAATAACAAAATCAAACCAAGTGCCATTCATTTTTTATCTTCAGATTTAAATGATAAAACATTAAAATCAATAACATTTTGTAATGCATTTGTAAATGTTTTTACATACACACACACATTATATATACACATATATAGTTTAATGTTTGTTTTTTTAAATAGAGTTTTTATAGTATTTATTTGTCCAAATACAGTACTTAATTTTTACTGTACAGCATATTTTGCTATATAGTGACTACTCACTTCTCAATATGAACTACATGTGTGCCGAATTCATACAATCCCAGCTGTATTTGGTTTTGACAGCTACGTGAAGAACCGATCATGTTTTTTTCTCATGTTCACAGTCTTGGAAAATTGCTGTTCCAATAAATGTTTGCTCATCCAGTTAGTGATGCATCACTCAGTCAACTACAGTAATGTTGTCCAGGATGTGGGTATAAAATTAAACCCAGAAAACCCAGAATAAACCCAGAATACTTCGTCATCGTTTTTTCAACTTATGATGGTTACGATGGTGACCCAAAATTGAGGGCAAATAAAAGGAACCCACATATGACACAGTAATCTTGCACGACAAGAGCTTTACAGACATACATTAAGAGGATATAGGAGGCTGAGGCAGACCTGCTGAAGTTTCTAATCCACTTTAGAGCAACAGCGCCACGTCAGATCACCAACATGCTTCAAACACAAGTGTGTCAGAATTATTAAAAGGTTAACATGATGACGCACAGCAAGGGTGTATAACAGCCCTTATGTGCCTGAAGGGCAATGTATGTTATGAAGAAGAAGAAGAAAAAAAACAGAGTCACTGCAATAAAACATTCCAGCAAAACTGAAGGAAATCAGTGGGATTATCTGGTGTGTGCAGATGGAGCGTGACTGGGTGTGACCGGTCACAGTGGTCCGGTGCCAACAAAGTGTTAGACATACTGAAACACTTCCAAATCTCCAGAGGTCAACGAGCAATAATTCCCTGTAAGTGTTAAGGGTGGTCACTTTGTGCTGGACTGCCCTAAAATAACTGCTGGATGAATCAGAGCTTCAAACCGCATTTTTTGCATAACCTCTATATTCGTAAGATAAAGATTAGTACATAGATTAGTTTGGTTTTACCACAGAAAATCACTAAATTACAGTGGCCCTGTAGTGCCCAACACTCTTCTTGCAACAAGGCGCATGTTTCTGCTTGAGTTTGTTGTGATTAGAACCACTTTTAAAGTCCGGTGGTGTATGATCTTCACTCGTGTAGTGTATGATGCTCAGTTTTCCTTTGTCACTATTTACAGAGTCTGTAAGTGTAGATGCCTAGTGCTTTACAAATCTGTTCAGATTTTAGAGGTTGTGCTAATAGCTAATAAACATCTTTTAGAAGTCGGCTTTCCAAAAGCATTTAATTGTCAACCACCTAAATGCTGACAACAACATGAACATGAAGTTTTATATAGTTGAACTGCTCTTAATATTTAGCCAGCTGGCTAAGGATAGGGTTAAGCACTGAACCAAATACTGGCATTAAGATTTGACATACCTTAAGTAAGCAATTTAGTATTTAGAATAAAAAAAAGTTTAATATAATATCAACTACATATATTTCTTCAGAAGCACAAACAACATATTATTAAAATAATTACTTATAATGTACTTTAAGGTCAAACTTTAGAGATCCATTTAAATGGTCTTTTATATCATTAATATTACATTATCTGCAAGTACAGTTGAAAAAAAAAACATGTTTTTCAAGATTACAGTAACATTCATTACAATAAAGCACACTTTATTTGGTGAAGTTCCCATTTCAAGCATGGCAACTCAGAATAATATGGTAAAATGTTAGCGCTTATTCCTAATGTTAATGTAAGAAGCAGATCATTGCTGCCCACCGAGAAGCAATTCAACACAGTAGTGCATTGTATTACTTTGAGAACATCAGTATCTAGCTACATAATGTGAAATGCAATCTTATGTCCATTGCAGCATCATCCAAATCAATAAAATGCAAGGTCAGCAGGTCTCCACTTCCACATGTGACAGTGAAATTGGGGGCACCCAAGAGAAAAACTGAAGCATGCTGGGAAGAAACAAAAGAAGGCTTTTATGACCGGCTGATTCTGTAATGTTGTCTTGTAATACAGCAGCTACACACTGAGTCTATGCACAAGACACAAGACTGTGTCAAAAGAGTCTATATACATTTTACACGGTTTCTTTACTAAACTTAGCAAAAAAAAATTGTATATAAAAATAAATCCAATTTAAAATATGAATAAATTCCTTTATAGAATATAAAACTACTCTGCTGTGGACTAGTTTGAGAAATGCTTTGCCACAACCAGCTATTAAAATTCCTTGACTGCAATGCTAAGAAAGATTAGTGTAAAAAAAGGAAAATAAAGACACAAGTTAAGAAAAATGCAGCAATTAGAGGTGAGAAAATCGAGTTAGAAAACTAGCTCTTATTCACTGGAAAATAGGAAAATGACACCATAGCGGCAGAAGGGCAGCACCAATTTAGCTAGCAAGCCTTAGATGCAGAAATAAAGCGCTTCGTTAACTCTTCGACTTACTTGCAGACACACAAGAGAGCCACTGATTCTGCATTTAAACCCTCCAGCAGGTTTCTATTTCAATCAGCTCGGCTAATGTGACCAGTGCTCCACTGCGTAAAAGCTTTTGACACAGATTTCACGGCCTCTTGCGGGGCTTTCAGACCAATTTCATGCTGTCAGTGAAACATTTCTGCCAGCTGAGAGCCGAGGATGTGTGGACTTCATTTGCTTTGCCTCCTCCACTTGCATTTTACCCCAGCAACAGGGCTAGTGTGCGACAGCGTGGGTGTGCTACGCTACAGTCATATTTTCATTTGTGCTGCCACTATGTTTGCCACAAACTACGCAGACTGCGTACTCTACAATCTTTGCCATCATCCGAGCATGATTTAGATGTCTCTCCGAGGGATTAAGAAGCTTCTAAACAGTCAATGCGACGTCATTGCTGTTCTAATCTCGCCACATTCCCAGAAACGCTGAAGACGAGCCCGCATGTTTAACTAAACCCAGTCAAAACATCATAACCCTGCTATCATGCGCGGGAAAGCTGGCACCGAAGCTATAATGTCCACCGTAATCAGAGAGAACATGAAGGAGCCTCTGCGGTGAACTTAACAATCAATGCGGTCTTAAATGTATAGCATGGAAAAGCAGCATTCAATTATGAAAGGATTTCCGGCTTTTCTTTATCTCTTCTTGCAGATTAATGCCTTGCCCATGAAAAAACATGATGACATTGTCAAATTGGTGAAATCAGAATAAACTCCTCAATGTAATGAATAAAATATGGTTGCAAATGAAAATGAGAGAATAACAATCAACCAAAAGTGTTCCGATTTTCTTTCCTAAAGGAAATCTGAGTATGAATTAATTTATTTATTTTGTGGAAAACAAAAAACTGATTATATGATTGTAACAGACTTTTATTTATTTAAATAAAAATATATATATTTTTTTTATTTTTTTATTTACATTGTACTTATTAAGAAAAAAAATTGTCAATCAAGTTATTTTTTAATTATTTAATTTAACTTAATTTAAAATTATTTTAATTTAATGTTTTCAATTATTTTATTTTTAATTACATTTTTTTATTATTTATTTTTAATTATTTAATTTAATGTAATTATATTTTATTTCTGTTTCAACCCTAGTCACTTGCATTTGTAAGCGTGGACATTTTGCTTATTGTCTAATTTTGTGCTCCAGAGAAACCAAACAGGTTTTGACATGAAATGAAGTGGGTAAACTATCACTTCAATACATAATTTACATCATATTGCAAGTGTTTCATCAGTGTAAATTATTTCAAAGAGGCATCTTTCTTTATGAATTTCATTCTGTGATACAAATTTCCTCAATACATAACAACACTAAACCCATCTTCTCATATTATATAGGCCTACTGCTTCCAAAAATCAAGTTTAACACCATGTATTCTCCATTGAACATATCTAATTATGGAATTAAATTGTTGTGGATGCATCACGCTAATGTTATTTATCTCAATTGTGGAACTATGTGAGAATCATGTCTTGGCTATTTATTGTGGTTTATCGCGTTCTCTGCTTCCATCTGCTCTCATTACATCCGGAATTGCCATAGACCACGGTACTTGGTGAAATAATTAGGCATGCATTACTGAAGAGAACAGCTGCATGTGATATGTTGGCCTTGCTGTGCAAAAAAATCCAACAAGCAACTCACTGGTCTGGCAGTGGATTCCATCAAAGCCTATTGGACACTTGCAGACGTATTCACTGAAGACGTCTCCTCTTCTGGAGTTGGTGACGATTTCACAGAAGCCATCATTTTTACAAGGGTTAGGGTTACAGGGCCCTGAGAAAAAAGGTCATGTGAGAAATGATAAACTTAGTTGTAATGGATAAAAGTAACCTTTGCACATATGCGTTAATAACTGATAAGACTGTTACCAAAATCAGTCTCGTTGCAGGTGGGTCCAGTGAATCCATCAGCACAAATGCATTTAAAGGGATCTTTTCCTGCATTGGTCACACATGTTCCTCCGTTCAAGCACACATTTACTTCACAGCTGTCAGCTGAGAAAAGACAAACATAGTGGATTTGATATTAGATCCATCAATGACACAACAATAAAACTCAGTAGAGCTCATTCATTAAACGTGTACTTTTTTTTACACTTATACGTGTGACCCTGGACAACATAACCAGTCTTAAGTCGCTAGGGTATATTTGTATGAATGCATTGCATGGCTCAAAATGATAGATTTTTCTTTTATGCCAAAAATGATTAGGATATTAAGTAAAGATCATGTTCCATGAAGATCTTTTGTAAATTTCCTACGGTAAATATATTAAAAAGTTGACGTTGATTAGTAATATGCATTTATTTGAACAACTTTAAAGGTGATTTTTTTTGCACCCTCAGATTCCAGATTTTCAGCCATTGTGCTGTCCTAACAAACAATACAACAATTTAAGATCATGCATAAACCTCAACTTTGAAAAAAATGACAAAAAATGTTTTTGTGGTCCAGGGTCACATACAGTATATACACACACACACATATATACACACATAGCATAAATTGTCACATTTAAATCCATGTATCATAAATATACGAAGAGAAACTATTCATCTTGTGTTTCATGAACCATGAGTTTAATTCAGTGCCATCAGCAGCATTTTCTGATGGGACGCTTCTGATGGTTCACAATTCTGTTTCTTTTAAAAAGGGAAGTGAAGAAGACAATGGGTTCACTGTTTGGTCATGTTTTTATTAGGGTTGGACAAAGTGGACACAACCCAAATTGCTGACGAGGCCGCAGCATTACAAACGTTTCTGGAAGTTTCTTTGCAGTCCTGTGGTCTATATAAAAATTGTTTGTGAGGTCAGGAATGCTTACATAGGCCAGCAATGGACAGAGGAACAAAGTATGAAAAGGCAGACGCAAATTTAGCAGAATAAAATAATAATAAAACTTAAAAGCAATGTTAAATAAATTTAATAAATTAAACAACCTCCTAAGGGGTCAACTACATATACATATTTTCTTTTCCAGCATTAAGCTAAAAATACATCACCTCTTACATTTTATGTATATACTTAAATGGAATCCAAAAAACACCAAACACCCAATTTCAGTTTCTGGAGCCCTTACTATCTTTAACTGTTAATTTTAGCCTGACACATATAGGCCTTGAATTTGCAGAGTTACAGCTTTCCACAATCTGTGCTGGCTTCCCACAACTTTGTGTAAATGACACCTCTGTGAGAGACTTCCTGCGCATCGTTGTGTCCTCCTCTGGCGCCGATCCAAAATACCACAACGGAGACACTCAGCAGAGTTTATTCGAGGTGAGCAGCCCTCGAAATGATAATTAGCCCATGTTTCAAGCAGCTCCACTGCAGGTTTCAACCGTGTGAACTTGTTTTGTGCCAAGACATCATTTGGTGAGCAATCTCCTCTAATTATGACAAAAGGCAACGGCCTTCGCGCTAAGGGCTGAAGCATCTGGGATAGCGATAAAGCCCTGGCCTGCACAAACAGAAACGCTCTTATCCAAACGATTGCAATGTTTATCCTTGGAATGGAATGCATCCTCATTTTCACGCTATATCAGAAGGCCGAAAGCATAATTCCTTTGAATATTCTCAAGGAAACTAATTTTAGTCCTTGGAAAAAAATAAATAAAAATTCCCTTGGAATTGCTTTTGATATAATACGCCAGGAACTAAATGTTTAGCAACTCGGATCAACCCATCCATCTCAGATAAGCACAGAAACCTCCATGGGGAACAGAAACTATCTATGGACAGGCTGAAGGATTCTTGTCAAACAGTTATGACAGAATCAGCGAAGAAGAGGAGAACTGAAAGTAATTAATTGTGGCTCAATAACTTTAAACACAACTCATTGCTAGTCACAATTCTGCTTTTGTTTCCATAAAAATGGAACTCTGAACAGACACTGTTTCTATCCATCTGAATGGAATGTATCTGCCACGTTTTTGAGGTACTGTCATGACATGGGCAAATGATTGTGGGCAAACTGCTGTCATTCCAAACAGATGTGATTTTTATTCTTCTGTGGAATGCAAAATAAGAAATTTTTCAGAATGTTCAAGCTGTTCCAGTTAAAGTTAATCACGCTAAAATAAATAAATAAATAAATAAACAAATTGACTGGTAAATGCTTTTCTAAAATACAATTTGCAATAGAACAAACAAACAAATTATTTATTTGTTAGTTATTTTAATTATTATTACCATTAATAATAATAATAATAATAATAATAATAATTGTGTTGTCAAATGATAAATCATGATTTATTGCATCCAAAATACAGGTATTTATATACTTTTTATATATAAATACACACATGCATGAATATTTAAGAACAATATGTTATCCTATTCTATATATATATATATATATATATATATATACACACACACACACACAAAATATTAATATAAATATATACATATAAATGTAATATATTGTTTTCTAAATACTGTACATGTATTTATATATACATAATAAACGTACACAGTACATACACACAATAAATAAACTTTCATTTTGGATGTAATTATTAATCGTGATTAATTGTTTGACAGCACTAAAAAAATAATAATATTCGGATAATTGAAAATAAAAGTTAAACTTTTTATTTATTTTTGTTAAATGTATTCATTTACTGCTTTAACTACCTTTCAAACATGAATTACATTGTTTTAAATGTGTATTTGTGTCACAAAATTATTTAGTTACTTTATTTAGTACTGTTATATATAACTGTATTTTAATACATGAATTTTAACAGGTTTAAATGTCTTTTAATTTGTCAGTTTAAAAAGTAAAAGTAGCATTTATGTATTATTTATGCATTATTTTATTTTTAATTAGCACTAGTAGTAGTTTTCTAGTTCTCTAGCCACTATTCACTTGTATTGTAAGAAGAAAACAATATACAGGTTTAGAATGACACAAGGTTGAGTGATTTCTTAGGTACACTATTACTTTTAATTATACCTGAGATGTAACCTTAACAGGGTGGATAATAATTCATGTCAGGGATTCCACATAATGATGAATCATCGAACATTTACCAGCTATACTTAACCTAGTTTAACTGTCAGAGGACTCAATGTTGGCCTAATAGGTTCTGGAAGGCCATTAGACGGAACTGAACACATCAGCTGAACGCAAAGCTGTTTGATGAAGTGAAACATTTGATGAGCGTCTCATCAGCTGAGCTGGCCTTTTGATCAGCAAAAGCTCTGAAACGGGACTGAGAGGAGATTATTCCCACAGGCATTCGGATAGATGGCTTTAGGCGCTATATCACATGGTGTTTCTCAGAGTTGAACGTGTAAGAGCAAGCCACTGTAGGAGTGTTCGCTGCTCTCTCACAAATGAGGCACGCAAACAAGGACAAAGAAAGCAGAAATGAAGTCTGGCCAGGCAATTGTGACCCTGAAAAAAAACAGGCGGGCAGTGCTGTGCCAACTCACAAAATGAGTAATAACCAACGTACAATTGACCCAGTCCCAGTATGGTCAAAACACACTTACTGTGACTGCACTGATATTAAAAATGGGCAGCCTTAAAGGGATACACCTAAAAAAATAGGAATTTTGGAATAACAGCAGTGGCCTGTTAGAATTGAGTTTGGTAATTCTAGTGGCACAAAAACATCAGTTTTACATTTTAAACAGTCCAAAAACAAACACATTTAATGTGCTACTACTATGGTTATGGTTTGCCATAAAAATACTACATTTTTTAACTTAAAGAACCAAAATGAACAGTTTAAAGTTCCAAAATAACAGAAGAGCTCAAAACCATAAAACCACTAGCTCCTTCATTTCATATATCTGGGACGTCACTCGAGTCATTTCAAAAAGAAATCTTATGAGAACAATAATTATATAATAACAAATAATGCTTTAAAAGTCGGGAAGGGCTTTAGAAATGAGTCATCGGCATGAGGAGTCATTCGGCTACAATCTGCTGAGCAGATCACGCACACTTGGCCAACAAAAGAACCCTTGACTGTCGTATTAGGAACAGGTGCAAAACAAAAACAACAGACTGGAGGACAACCAAAACACTGCACACGTGCATGTAAGAGCACGCAAACGCAACAGCACACCTACACACCGAATCCCAGTCTGATTCTAGGGGATTCAAGAAAAGATGCAACTGTACTAAGTATGCAGTGCACTCACTGTTTATAGACTAGAGAAGTTTATAATGGTAATTTAGTGACATTGTATTAAATTGGTCATATATGGGTCTTTGCTGAATTTTTTTAAATAAGTATATTTTATAAACAACACTGACTTTCAGCTCAAAAAAGAGCATTTATTAAGATATGCTGCCAATATTTATTTTCATATTATTGTTGATTGCCTATGCATGGACAGTGTTAAATTTCTGCATTTTGTCTAAATAAATAAAAAATTAACTTTTAAAAATGTTATTGAAAATTTTTATTGAAAAAATCCTACAAAATGTGCATACAAGGTATAGCAGCACAAAAAAGCTTTTTTTTTTTACATAATATAAATATGTGTACTGTTTATTATGTATATATAAAGACACACACATTCATTATATATTTTGAAAATATTTAGGCTATATGTATATACACTTAAGATATTACATATATACATAAACAAAAATGTTGGATGTGATTAATCATCTGACAGCACTAATTATAAGTGGGCTAAAAATTAACAATTTGACTTGACACTGATAAAATATGTATAAAACATCCAAGTAATGTAATACAACCTTTTAAGCTGTTAAAAATAGGTGATCTGTGTCTAGATGCTGATTTATGTTACAACATCTGTGTATATTTAGACTCCTAAAGTGTTCGTTTACCTCTGGAGACAACCATGGAACTTACTTTATAAGGCTTATTGCTTCACACTTTACGCTAAAGGTGTCCTGGAATTGTTACTCCTCATTACTGCTGGTGTGAATATGCATGTGTGTAGGTGTGCGTTAATGTTCAGTGTGCTTTCTCAGCTATGCGGTCATTCGCATGTCATTTAAGATGCCTTCAAATGGCTCTGGGGAACTTGGTGTTCCAAACCACACATTCCTACGTCAATGAATCCAACGTTAAAACTCCCAGAACCGCTCAAAGCACTGAGCCGTGTGGCTTGCACCTCTTTATAACCAAGCAAATGATCCATAAAGATATGGTCTCCACAAAAGATCATACTGTTCTTTGACCAGTTAACTGCATTTCTGGTGAACTGTCAGTGAGCTTGCATCTTCAGGTGAGATTTCTGTAAACTAAAGGCATTTCTCTAGAACACCACAGCCATCTGTTCTTAAAAATAACCCACAAAGACTAAAAATACACTCTGACGTACAGAAAAAACAGCCATTCTCTAAGGTAACGCAAATAGGCTTATAATTAATCTTACTTGGAAAAGCTATAATGCAAAGCATAATATTTTGGCATGATGCTTTTTACACAGATTCAAAGTGGACATAAATCCATTGCAGTCGATTTGTTCAAAAACTGGTAATGAAAGTTTCCTGACAAGTGCTGGAATATGCGTTTTTAAAAATTCAATACAGCAGATTGGAAAATGGAGCATGAGACCAAGATGGAGCGAAATGAGAAATGCCATGTTGCTCTGCCTATGAATGAAACATTGATTAGGGCTTATTGAAAATTAATCACAGGAGACGCAATCTCATTGGACCGCTATTAGGAGTGGAGTCAGGACAAATGAGCCCATCCCCGGAGGAGAAGACCCCGCTGCCAGATGGCATGGGCCACGCGACAGCTTTTGAATGGCTCGCAAACACATTCTTGCAAAAGAGAGCGAGGGAAAAGCGGGAGGCTGTGCAGTCGCTATAATTAGCGTACTCTCCGTCAGCTGACCTGAGAGGCCTGGGTTGTGTTGATAAAAGTCTGTGTTTTGTGAGATTTTGATGGATGAGTGCTGATCTTAGATAAGCTTGAGAGTGCAGCTTCTATCCAAAGCTGTTTAGCTTCTCAATCCCATAAATGAGACAAACAGTTCTCAACTTTTAAAGGGAGGGTTAAAAATTAAAGGTTTGTCAACCTTTAATCATTTTCATGTTGTTGTAGATAAATAAATAAATAAACGCTCCATATGACTACATACCAAGTCAAGGAACATACTGGTATTCAAGTTATTTAATGAAAATCTTCTCAGATATCATTACTTGAATATGTATTAAAATCCCATGCCTTGCTACTAGATCCCTTTGTACTAATGATGGTTGGCACCAAGTTTGACAAGCTTTTCTTTACTTAAAGCTATAGTATTGTTATAGAAGAGCTGGAACATATTGCAAAAGTCATACAGACCCCTTTTATGGTGCTCTTTGTACTGTAAGGTCACTATTCACTTTCAATGAATAGAAAAGAGCAGCTGCTAAACATCTGCTTTTGAGTTCCATGGAAGAAAGGAATAACACAGGTGTTGGAAAGCCATGACGACGGTAAGTAATGGATGTGCAAAGTTCTTCTCTTTTTGATGAACTATTTGTTTAACATTACTGAGCGCCAGTTTCATCACCTGAAGTGTGAATGAACAAGATCAATGAGGTGGCAACTGTACAAATTTGAAAACTTCACGGAAAACGCTTAAACACGGAACACAATCGCAAACCAATCAAAGAGCAGTCAATATTATAGTAATGAAACTCTGCAGGAAAGAGGACGGGTTTTTCAAAAGTTTGCACAAACCTGTACTGGTCATTAGTGGCAGGAAGTGCCCTGGCCTCGTTGGGCTCTGCTGCATATTAAAGTGGCCACATTCACTGGAAGTGACTCAAGTGATTTGGTCACTTGAGCCACACCTACAGACTGGAGCCAGAACATGGCCTGAGGCTCAAGGGCAGATGGGGAAGTGTGTTCTTAAACAAGTAACAACATCCATGGAGGCTAGAATGAGTAATAGGAGCAATCAAAAACTGAAATCCAAACATTTAAAAAACAACACTTGGAAGTACTAAAAATGTAATCCCTCTCTTTGTTTGTTCAGGGTTATATGGAGAAAATTCACTTAGACGTGCTGTCAAAAAATCTTAACAAACACGAGCAATGGTCTCACATATCTGACCAGGCAGCTATAAAAGTCTGCCCAAGCCTTGGGTCACTGATAATAGATTGAAATCAGGACATGATGTTTTGTATAGACAACAAAAGGACAAAGCAGAGAGCCCAAGGCGTTAAACGCAACTACAGACACGAATAATATACATTTTGGTCTAAGAGAGACATCAGTTAGATGACCACAGGGACCTTTCTTAAAGTGAAGACGCTAAGACTTGCTTACAAGATGATAGTAATACATTCATTAAAAAAGCAAAAACACAGGCTACATGACACGCGCAAAAAGTACTAAGAAAATAAGCTGAATGGTGTTCTGACGTTTAAAACGTGTAGCATCAAACGAATGCGGATCTTTAACTTGCTTTGTTTATTACTGTAGTTTGCCACGCTGTTTCTGTAGCGCTCAACGCACAGCCGAAAACAAAACACTTACCGCTCGCGGTGGAGACTGAAACAGCGAGAAGACACGCCGCAAAAAGTGAGAAACTAACAGACAAGCTTGAGAAAGTTCTCATGGTGCCGAATTGTAGTTCTTCGGTGAACTTCTCGTCGGTCTCACGAGTCATTCGGTGTGAATCCGTTCTCCGTTATGACTACGGGAAAGATTAGAGGCGAGAGAGGGACAATATGTGCGCTCCCACGTGTATCTCTGCTCTCAGCCAATTACATCGTGTTTTTAAAATGTGGCCCCGCCCCCAGGGTAGTCAATATGCTTGATTGACTTGATACAGTAAACGAAACAGTTCGGTTTACAGGACGAGAAAACATTTGGTGGTTTCAGGCATTTTGCTGTTTACATGGGGAAAATATTTACTTATGTCGTTTCATAACTTTCTGTCTATTAAACCTAGCAACAAAAACAGAGAACGTTCCCCAAACCTTATTTTTTCGGTTCCCAAAACCAAACGGGAACAAAAAAAAGAACCAACCAAGATATAGGCCTATATCTTTTGTTTTTCTGCTCCACGGTATAAATAACAAAAGTGGGGTGAATAAATAATGACAGAATCTCTTCAAAGATCTTAAAAGGAGTTGATTTTTTCAGAACGCATCATTAAGGCAAGTTTTGGAAGTGTTCATTTAAACCTCAATTAAATTATGCAACTGAAGATGAAGTTTTTTTGATAACAGGTCTAATGGAAAGCTAGATAAAGCGGATTGTTGTGGCATAAACAAATGCTGCATTCTTGCAAAAGCATAATTGGGTTTTGTAAGGTCAAGGTAGTGGGTGTATTGCTCTAGCTAATATGCATTTATGCATGCGGGTCGATGCAAAGTGTGGGTGATTGTCAATTGGTGGTCATGCTTTTTTTTAGTATCTTGTGGTTTTGTGTACATGCAGCAAAATGCAAAGCTGCTGGACAACGTAAACTGGAGAATCCAGGAAATTTGAAATATTCAAAGAGTGAAATGTGAATAGAAATGGTAGGCTATTATATTGTTAACCCCAAACTTAAAAGGACTCCACAACGTCATAACTTTTAAGGAGAAGGCCAATTGTTCCTGCACCACTAGATTCCATTTTATGCATAATGAAAAATAGCTTATTAATGTCTCTGTTGGCTCTGTTGCTGGGGCCCTTAAGAGCTCGAATAAATACTCCTCCACAGACACTTTAGCCAGTCCCACTTGATTTGATTGAATATAAAGTAAGGTTGATTTTTCCTCCAGCGGAGCCACTAATCTCTAATAACATAATGGATGTCGGCTGTGGGTAAATCATGGAGCTGGATTTTAAACATCAGACATTTAAGATCCTGGTTCTCTCACAAAATATCCATCTTATTTAGCATCACTTAGAGGGACTAACTGAGTTTCATTTATGGCACTTACTGGAAATAATACAATCATTTATAAGGGGGATCAAATCAGTTGTGCATTACAGAGTGCATTTACTTGGAATTTGCCGTGTAATTGCTATATTGAGTCCTCAAGATGTTCTTGGACTGCTTGTCCACTGCTGTTGACACTTTTGCATCTGCTCTCTCCATTTCTCTGAATTTCTGTGAGAACATACCACTCTGACGAAAGCACTTGTAATACATGGAAACTGTAAACAACTTGCTTCAGAAATAGAGCAGTGTGTGTTTTCAGTTGTATCCTGCCATCTTGTGGAAATTATCAATCAACACACGGTTCATTTTCATACAAAGCTATCTATCTAGCTATTTTTAGATCTATAAACACGTTAAAGGGTTTTAAAAAGGGATTAAACCTTGTTATTAGGCTATTTATCATACAATAATGTTATTTTTTCTTATTTAACCTATTCATTCATTCATATACTGATTTATTTGTATTTAGCATGAGAGCTTTTCCCTCTGTTTTACACATTTTAGTTCTGGGTGGTTAAATAGTTTTGCAATATGTACAATAAACACGTTTAAATTACATGATTTATCATTTAATTTTGTTTGGTTAATCTTTTTTTATTTAAGCTATTTATTTATTTGCTCGCCTGAATGTTTTTTTTATATTAAGCATTTTAGTTTTGAGAGATAAATTTAAGTATAGTTAAACAAACATGTCCAGAAGAGGCGTTTAAAGGAATAACGTTGGCCTATAGGCTACTTATCTATAATTTAATTAATGAAATAATGTGAAATAATGGAAATCAAAGGCGATGGAAATTGATCACATACATTTCTTCATACATTTCCTATTGAAGGTTTATTTTCCTTTGAATGTTAACTTACGTAAGCGACCTTGAGATTTGTGCAAAGTCTTTATTAAAAAACAAAGCAACTTCTTTTTTAGTGCAGCTACTTGTTGAACATTTTTGTAAGCTTTGCCTTATGCTTTTGGACCAAAGTTTAACACATCATCTAGACTTAGTGTAACTTTGCACTTTTTGTTCACTTCACGTAACAGCTATTGAATGACAGTGAAGTGGACGCTATTGTAATTCTAGCGCACTGAACCAAACGAATATCAATGGCACTGAAGGAGCGCCGATCCTGACGTCATTGTGACGCTGCTCCAATCACAGGACACGACTAAAGACGCGCTCCGGTTGCTGGGTGTAAAGTGAATGACGATGCTCTATGGATGTTGTTTGTAGTCGTCAGATGTCTTTGAGAAACGTTACAGTGAAGATGTCAAGAGCAGCAGAGTCACTGGACAACTTTGAAGACAAGGTATACACTGTTTTTAATGCATGTTGTGCATGCTAAGAATTCGATGTTCTATAGTTATAATCTGTTAACGCACAAGCAATATTTATTTTTCTCAAAATACGTGTAAAACAGCAGCTTTAGACTAAATAAAAAATAATAAAAAACAAAATAAAATAAAAATAAATAAAAAAATATTCTAAGCGTCTGTATAATTACTCTGTCCACAAAAACTGAAGGTTACTCACTAAAGAGCAGACAGATGCAACTGTTGCATGATGCAGGATACTTTGACTGGATGACACCTCTGGGTCAGCGAAGTGCCTCTGATTTTCTGCTGGACTGAACAGTGACACTCGGAAGCTGCTCTGTAACCCAGCACACATTTTTTAAGAGCCAAGGTGAGATATGAAATTATTACTTCATTCTATGTCTTTATGGCTTTTATATTCATACTATTTTTATATATGTGTAGCCATTTTTTAGACTAATTGTTTCCAAATGTACTCTTTTCTATTGCTTATGCATGAGTGTCTGCACAGGTGTGTATATATGGGTCAGTGATAACGTCTTATGTACATATTCTTCTATGCAAGTTCTTATAATACATTTTTTTCCCTTAAATCAGCTATTAGTAAACTAATCCATCATGAGTGCCCAAGTGGAGCCAGACGTCCGCACCATATCTCCTGAGATGCCGGCCATGTTTGATGGCATGAAGCTGGCTGCTGTAGCCACGGTGCTGTATGTCATAGTGCGCAGCCTGAATCTGAAGTGTCCCACGGCGGCCCCTGACATCACCTGTCAAGACACCCCTCTCAATCGCTATTTGCTCAAGTCTTGCCCCATTCTAACCAAAGAGTGAGTGCTGCTGCCTAGAAAGATTTCTTGTGATCTTATTGCTAGTCCTCTCACAAATTGCAGCTTTTTTAGATAAACAAACATGTTTAGAATGACTAGATATACACTTAATAATTATTAAGCTACCTGCATATGCCTCCAGGTACATCCCTCCCTTGTTATGGGGAAAGTGTGGACATCTCCAGACTGCTCTTTATGGGAAGATGGGAAGGGTAAAGTCCCCTAAACCTTGTGGACTGCGTAAGTACCTGCCTATGCCAGATGGAGCCACTGCCACCTTTGACCTGTTCGAGCCACAAGGTGTCCATAGTACAGGAGGTGAGCCTGGGTATTTCAATATCAAAGGGAATTTTGACCCCAAAGGGGAAATCTTGATCTAAAAATATACACTATTGTATGTTTAAAAAAATAGAATATTACACACAAATAATCTTTTATGCTGCATTCTGGCATTTTTAGACACTGACCGCTTGTCATTTTCATTCACTTATGGTGTTTATTCAATTCAATTCAATTTTATTTGTATAGCGCTTTTCATCATACATATCATTGCAAAGCAGCTTTACACCAAAGTAATGTTTACAGTAAATGTACATGTACAGATGTGAGATAAAAGATCAATTTGACATAATCAAACAGACAAGGAACATTCGAAGAGTTCGGTTTATGATTAAGATGATTCCTCTGGATAGGCAAAGGTGTTGCTCGTACTTTCACTAGAGTTTATCTATCTCTGCCCCATCACAGATGATATCACCATGGTGATCTGTCCTGGGATTGGTAACCATAGTGAGAAGCATTATATACGGACCTTTGTGGATTATTCACAGAAACAAGGCTACAGGTGCGCCGTTCTCAACCATCTTGGAGCGCTACCAAACATCGAGCTGACTTCCCCAAGGATGTTCACCTATGGTAAGCCACGCTTGGCAAGCATGCTTGTTTGTTATGAAACAAGCGTACTTGTGAAAAACAGCAAGGTAGTTACTACCATTTCTTCATAATAAAGTCAAAAGAGAGAAAAAAAAAATATATGTATATATATATATATATATATATATTAGGGGTGGAACGGTTCCCAAAAATCATGGTTCGGTTCGATACGATACAGTAGTGTCACGGTTCAGTATGTTCTCGATACGGTACAAATACAATAAAAAAGAATTTCTTTGATTTTTTTTCGCACATTTTTTTAAATTAAAACTAACATAATATGACCTTGCCCCCCCCCCCCTTTTCTTTTGCTTTGAACAATGGAGCTATACTTCACATAACTTATGGGGTTTCTTCTTAGCAGAAAATAAAGAAGTGTTTTGGAAAAGTCAGCCTTGGATGGTATTTATTGATTAATTAAAACTTAATAAAAAGTAGATTTGAGGCATGTCAAATGGTGAAAGCTGGTTCATAGACCGTGAGCACCATCCACTGACATCCAGGGCGCCGTTTCTTCCTGCGGGACAATCCGCGTGAGGGGAGAAGACAGGGGAGAGATCCGCTATTTAATTTCGTGGTGTATGTGTCACCAAAGGCTTAGGGGTCGTTCACATCCAGCGCGTTTTGCGCACGCAAGCTCTTTATTTTCAATAGATCCGCACAGTTTAAAATCCAGAGCAAAAATGAATTTGTAACTGACAGCGCTGAATGAAAAATGTGTTATCTGGTTTTGCAAATAAATTCTTCATGTATATGACATTTTCTAAATGTAAACACTCTCTCACATACACACATTTTGCAATTCTAAAATAAACAATAAAATAAATAAATAAATAAATATATAGATAGATAGATAGATAGATATATTAGAATTTTAAATTGTAATTTAAATAAACTTATCTTTATATAGAAAATGTACCGCAACCACTGAATGCTAATTTCTATTATGTTTAACTATGGTTTATTATGGAACACTGTGTGAAAGGTTGTACCTGGGAGTTTTCAGCCATGGTGGGCTACATTAAACGCACATTCCCACAAACTCAGCTCATCGTGGTTGGCTTCAGTCTGGGAGGGAACATCGCCTGCAAATACCTGGGTGAGAATCCAGCCAATCAGGAGCGAGTGCTGTGCTGCGTCAGCGTCTGCCAAGGATACAGTGCTCTGCGGTGACAAAGTATTTTTAACTTATTCACTTAATATACAATTCTAAATATGTAATTTTGACAACTTGGCTTTCTGTTTTCTTTGTTTGTCTTTAGGGCTCAGGAGACATTTCTACAGTGGGATCAGTGCAGAAGACTGTACAACTTTCTCATGGCAGACAACATGAAAAAAATCATTCTGTCTCACAGGTAACTTTTTATTTATCTGAAATATCTGACTCTGATTAATAGCCACTAAAGTGTATGATTGACACCTGTTCCTGGCAACCAATTTCGTTTTATACCGAATTACCCTGTGAAACTGAGTCAAGTAAATCTGTCCTGTAGGGCAAGTCTATTTGGAATGAGCTCTAGCAATATGGAGGCTGCCAACCTCAGCCGTCTGTATACGGCCACTTCACTCATGCAGATTGATGACAACATTATGAGGTACTTTAAAAGCTTTCATAAGACACTGCATCTTATGTTCCCATAATGATCATAATGATGTCTCTATTAGGAAGTTTCATGGACACAACTCCCTAAAGGAGTACTACGAGAAGGAAAGCTGTGTGCATTATATTCACAATGTAAGTAACATTGTTGAAAGCCAGTTATAATCAGTCATATTGTTCTTTTGAAAACCATAATCTTATATGTCTCTCATATTAGATCAGCGTTCCTCTCCTCTTGATGAACTCCTCAGATGATCCATTAGTCCACCAGTCACTGCTGACCATACCTCGCACACTAGCAGGTATTTATATACTAGGTTTTTATTCATCCATTTTTATCCATCTTTCTTTAGTTGATGGATGTGTCAAGTGGCTTTTAGCAAGCAAAAAAGCAGCCATTAAACATAAAGGACCTACCAACGGAGTGTTAAAAAAGTAATGTGTCTTCAACACATATGGCCTAATAGTGCTTTTAGGTGCCCTTTAAGACTCTGTGTTTCTAAGATCCTGCATTGGACACCTGTGCTGAATTTTTCAGTGCCATCTGATCTTTCCTCTGTGATTATTTATCAGATTACTGCCGTCAGCTTTTTCCTTTAGCCTCAGGTGAAAGAACTCCTATTAACAAGCCTAACTGCCTCGCACTAAGGAAATATGGGACACCTAATCTTCTTGAGCCTCAACGGAACTTTAAAGTTGATGAATATTTAAAGAGGCCTTGACATGCAGTCTTGCATATGAATTTGTATTGATTATTTAGTCTCCTGAATATATGTCTAATTGATATTTAATGCTGTTAAAAGAGGATTCCACCCTTTGACCATATTCCAATATGTTCTTTCCTCAACTTAGACGAGTTGATAAATATCTCTCCCATCTCAGGTGGAAGAGCACTTCAACCTCGAAGCAGTAATATCATCACTCCTTGGATGTATTGGGAGAGGGAGAGGGGGAGTTGATGATATTACTGCGCCGAGTTCGAAGTGCTGCAAAGTGCTCTTCCACCATACATTATAGTTATCTTTTTTATCCGCTTAAAAAATTGCCAGATTTTATTTTGTGTCACTATACTTACTCATGTAACTAGTCACGTAACCATCTTTAAATAGAGAAAAAACATGGAACTGTTTGGATCCTAAGGAATGAATGGAGCTAAGACAGTTGGGGTTTAGTATTAGTCATTGTATTAGGGATGTTAAGTTAGTTTGGGTGGGTTTGGTTCATTTGCAGCCCTGTTATATAAAAGTGTAACCGTCATGGAGAGAGATTACTTTCTTAATAAATAGGTGAAGGACAGCGTTGCCTCCTATTGGCTTATTCTGTCTATGCTTTTATAATTAGAGTTAATAAGAGAATTGAGATAGTTGGGCCAATTGTTACTTTATTGAAAGGGGGTGGGCTGATGCGGTCAGAATTTTCCTGGTGGAGATTAGCGCCCCACTCCACCCCTGGTTCCTTCACTACAGTAGCACCACAATCTGATTCTCAAATAAATGTCTTATAAACGGCTTTTTTAGTGAATCAAAGGTGTATTCTGCTACCAGTGTAGTCCAATTCCTGAACAAATCCCTTTCATGAATCAGTCTTTGTAGTACATTAAAAGCTTATTTCGTTACCAGTGTAGTCATTTCTTAAACAAATGCCTCTTATAAACCAATTCTGTCTGAATCCGTGAATCAAAATGACATTGCATGACCAGTGTAGACAGATTCATGAACAAGTGCCTTTTGTGAATCAGTTATTTTCAGTGAATCAGAGGCTTACTGCATGACCAATATTGTCAGATTCCTGAATAAATGCCTGTGAATCAAAAGTATGCTACACAACCACTTCCTGAATGAATGCCTTTTGTAAGCCGATAGCGAATCAAAGTATATTGTGCTGCTAGTGTAGACCGATTTCCACAACATATACCTCTTGCAAATCAGTGCTTTTTAGTGGATCAAAGCATATTTTGCAACAAATGTAGTTTAATTCATAACGAATGTCTCTTGTAATTCTTTTTAACCTAATTAAAATGATCATGCACAACCAATGTAGTAATTATCGAATGTAAGCTTCTTGTGAGTCACTTCTTCTCCAAAGTGAATGCCTCTGAGTCGGCTTTCTTTTTAGTGAATCAAAAGGGTCTAGCGAAACCAAAGTAGTCTGATTTCTGAACCAATACCTTGTGTGAGTCACTTTTTAGTCAGTTAAAGGCATAATGTGCAACCAAAGTAGTTTCACTTCTGAACCACTGAGTCACTTCTTTTTATTGAATCAAAGGCATAACATACAACCAAAATAGTCTCTCTGGAGTTGCTTATTTTAAGTAAATCTTATGCTCTTATGACACTTCTTTATTAAATCGAATGCATCTGTGCAATAAGTGCTCTCATACATAAATTGTCCAGTTTCTGAAAGAATTAATTTCACGAGTCAGTTCTTTTTATTGAATCAAAAACACCTTATCTTCTGAATAAATGACTGAGTAAGTTCTATGTAGTGAAAAACATGCAGTCCAGCAAGTATAGTGCAGTTCCTAAAATAATGGCTCTTATGAGCCAGAAATTAGTGAATTTAAAAACATACATCTAGAATGAATGGCTTTCCTCTAAAAAGATGGTGTAAAAACATTAAAACAGCTTTCAGTGTGATACTATGGTTTCTCCACAGAAAAGAAGCAAAATGTGATCTTCGCTCTGACGCTACACGGAGGTCATCTCGGCTTCTTTGAAGGCGCTGTTCTTTTTCCTCAGCCTCTTTCCTGGATGGACAAAGTCATAGTCAGTTATGCCAATGCTATCTGCCATTGGGAGAAACACAGGCCGGAGTGCCAGTTGGAAAAATAATGCCTTGTGCAACACTAAGCATGGTGTTCTCGTTTGCTCTGAGTTGAGGTGGTTTTGATGGTTTCTAAAGGTCTGACTCACTAGAGTTTGCTCTGACCTTCAAGCAGGAATTTGAGAGAAAGCACATATGGTAATAAATTACACTTACCATAAGTTGAGACTGATGTCAATGGTGTATCGCTACAAAGCCTGACAAACTGTGCAGAGGGATTCAGAAAATGTTTTTTTAAAAAGGTTATAGTGAACCTTGTGAAAAAAACATACTTGGTAAGAGAAGAAGACTAATAACTATTGTAACTAACACTAAATTTACCAGCTGTCATTTACATAGATTTTTCTATACTGTGATGTCAGCATATATTAAATAATAACTCATCAAATGACCTTTGTGAGATGTTAAAATTTGATTAGTTTAGAAATTATTAATATTAGTGATGAGTTCAACAGAATTAGCAAATTTGTACATTTGCTTTTGAATAGTCAGTTTGACTTATGTTTTATTGGCACTTGGTTCCATGGTACTTTTTGCTGCTATTTACATTAAATGTATTTAATAAATTGAAAAACAATTGAAGCAATAATGTGACAATGTCTTCCATTTATTAGTGTCTTTTAAAACATTCTCTCATTTTCATTTAACATTAAACCAAAGTAAGAAGAATGACAGTGTTTTTGAAGTGGTTTAGCTTTTTCTCATCACGTGTTATATTTTGATTTAACTAAGCAGTTTAAGTCCCTTCTTGACAGTATATAACAATTGGAATCAGACAATATCTATTCCTAACATGTTTACTTTTATTTTATTTCACTTTATATTAGTGCTGTTAAACACATTTAAAATAAAAAAAATTGGTTTACATAATATATGCGTGTGTACTGTGTATATTTATTATGCCTATATAAATACACACATGAACATTTATATTTAAGAAAATGTGTTACATTTGTATATGAAATATATTTATATATAATATAAATTATATACATATAAATATTACTATTACTAATATTTTTAAAATATGAAAATTTGTGTATTTAAACATAGTAAATATATACAGAGTATGCAAGCATATATAATGTAAACAAAAACGTTCATTTTGAATCATTCAATCTGCATCATGAGGAATCATTTGACAGCACTAACTATTAATTTAAATGGGGTTGATGGTTTTTTATTTTACTTTTTTTTGCTTTTTTAATGTTTAAGCTTTGGTAATTTTGCTCATTTTCAACACCATATAAAACAAACAGACAATAGGCTGATTATTATCTGCTCAGGCTGATTTTGTCTAAGCATCAGGATAAGTATCTTTCACTCTTAATTAATTAATGAATTTTTAAAATTGAAATAGTTTCAAGCCTTTTTTTGTACCCAATTTGTGGAAATATTTTTTTGGAATAGATAGATGTAGCACTCAAGGACAAAGTTTGGTATTCAGAAAGGTTTTTATTTGTTTTCTGTTACAGGAAATACATGATAAAGTTGTCATTTTGTGGTTCAAATGTGCACTTTCTTTATAATGAAAATTTATGTACTCACTTTAACTTTCTATAGAAAGTTCTCCATTCAAAACATCATATATTCTTACAATTATGTTTTTTTATGTTAGTATTTATCCATTCTCATTTAACAAGAGAAACAACTGGACTCAGTCATCTGCCATGTGTTCCAAAAGAATATCTATTTTATGGGTTAAATCTGAAAAGGGGGCCCTGCCCGAGATTAGTAAGGAATGTCAAGCATTCCAATAGAACGCACTGTCACAGCAAACTAACTGACCATATCTGTTTCATTCCTCTTAAATGACATTTGGAGAGTTTTCCAGTAAGTTGGTTGTTTGGTATGGGAAAATCTCTATGCTGCTGGGTTCACTCTCAAAAAAAAAACAACAGCACATTTGATCATTCTGTAATACAATACAACTAACATATCACATGGCCGCTTTCTTGTGTGGCGACACATAAAAAGTGCTTAGTCAAAGAGATGTGCTGCTGTGACCTTGCCGTCATATTTGCCGCCTTTCCCATTGAAGTCTGAAGGTAGGATTTCAGCATCAAACTCCTTGAAGTAGGTCTCCAGCTCATCACCATGGACAAACACCTTCAAAGACACAGAAAGTCAAAACCACTTCCTCATTTCCTCATCCAAAATGTTTCATCATCTTATTTCCACAAATTCTGTCCAACACAAGTTACCCTTTCCAACAGTTTGCTCTTCATCAGGGGTTTGACAACATTGTAAGTGGTGGTGAAGTACCAGGGCTGGTGGATAAAGTGAACTGCTTTGAAACGTGCAGGGAAAGAGTCCTGCCAAACAATGTGGAAAGAAGAACGCTTATGTGTTATTGCTGTCATTTTGGACTTATACTGCCACTTTGTGGCTTGTTTACAGCATTACATAAAAGCAATTAATTACTGATTGTGCACTATTCAGTCATGATTGAGTATTATTACTGAATGTAGTTTTAAGAACTAATACAGAGAGCTATCTAAAGATAAAAGCTAATGCATCACCTGCAACATGTCCACCATTTTCTTCAGCTCTGTGGGCTTGATGCCAGAAGCTTGCTGCATTGTGAAACCCTTAAAATTTTCAATGATGCAAAAGCCGTTAATCTGAGTCTCCTCATTTTCCAAAAGCTTCTCCAGGATCACACAATAGGCTCTGAGGATCTGGAACATACGCAATGTCAATACACCTAACAGACCCGACTAAAAGGTATTCATTTCTTCAAAAAACTGACCTTCGCATTTTTGCTTGTTAGTGTATATATTTATTAATACAATAAAACATGAAAAAGAGAAAAGGACACCAATCAGTATGCAAACTTACTACCAGTTTAGCCTATTATTGTTGGGGGGAAAAAATCACCTCGTCAAAAGTGATCTCCTCATAATCCCAGTTCTCAATGTTGAAGAGCAGCACCACACGGCCGTATTTATCTCTGCTGGACAGGATCCCTGGGTAACCGGCCTCAATAGTGCTGCGGACAGCCTCTGGGGTCAAGTTTTCAAAGAGTTCAGGATAGTCCCGTCTGAAGCGCACATAACCTTCGGGACAATAAAACCAATAGTAGTGTGTCAGGGTGAGCAGCCTTCTAGTGGTAGCGATAGTAAAAATAAAATCCCTTAAACAAAACTGTTTACCCTTCATGAGATCATACGCTCTGTTAAGTTCATATTTTCTGGCACGGATGAACCTCACCAAAACCTCATCGGGTTTTTCTCCAAAAGTGTCCTGAATACCTTTAGCGAGTTCGTCTCCAGTATCTGCCTTCTCTTTAATAATACCTCTGAGTTCCTTCACGGCAGACACTCGTTTCTCATCCGTCTCATTTAGCTCATCTTTTGCCTACAACAACATCAACATTTGAAATATTCATAAAAACACATCAGTTTCTTTGTAAAGTAGCGAAGTTTCGAGAATGAGAATGTGCAGTAAAGCCAGTTAACTTCATAGGAGATGCTGTTGTGTAGTGATAACTGGACTTTTTGTATTTTCTCCGTGCAAAACTTGCCACAGTGATGCTAAAGGGCTGCTAGGTTGTTACTAAAGTGTTTATGTTGTATGGTCTCTGTGTGGTTAAATGAGAAATATCAAAGGAGTAGCAGTGCAATATGGCTGTATATGGACGGTGAACATGATTTCACCATGTACAAGATGTTCCTGGATCAACATCATTGTTGATCCTGGAACAACATTTCAATCAACCAATCAGAATTGAGGAATAATTTTTCTGGAAATATCTGTTTTAGGCTTATAATCATGGTTAGGTGCTTCTAAACCCTTGTTAATCAGCTATCTTTTCCCACTGATTTAGGCATACATTTTGGGTAGGGGTAGGTTTAGGGGAAAGGATTGGGATAAGTTTATATTTTTGGACAGTAATGTTGATCCAGGATCAACAAAAGATGCTGATCCAGGATCATGTCTGACTTGGCAAAATCATGGTGACCATATATGGACATAGTCCTTATCACAACTTGCCGATATACAGCCGCATATCCCAGATAGAACACGTACGTCTGCAAGATGTCTGTTAAAGATCTCTTGATCTGGAAAGCATCTGCTGACTACAAACGTCTGGCAGACGTCTTACAGATGTCAGTTTTACATACATTCTAAATCATAAACATACTAAAGACATCTTATAGACGTCTAATTGACATCTTAAAGGAGATGTCCTATAGACGTTTTGCAGATGAGCAAACAACCTAAATAATACGTCTTGCAGATGTAAATGCAGACGTCAAATAGATGTCTCCTAGATGTACGTGTGCTATCTGGGATTGTACTATATGGAAGTCTTTAGTTGTGCAGAACTACTTCTTTTACTGCAGAGTGCCTAGCTAGCTCATAAAAACATTTTTCTTGTGGCCATCTAATGACAGAACAATGTAACAAAACACACAAACATACCATTTCCCATTCACTAAATACTTACTGAACATACTATTATTTATATGGATATTACTAGCTGAATAATAATAATTATATCTTATATTTAACCACTATAGGGACATCAGAGCTGGTGGTAAATTCCAAAAGATCTGGCTGACACCTCTTGAAGCGTTAAAACAAATTTAGATGTTTATTAACAAAACGCATATTTGAAGTCCAAACAAGTACTAAAAATCTAAAAAATACATCATGTGACACAAAAACTATAGTTCAAAATGATAGTGTCTTTGGGCTCGGTGAAGCGGAGTGATACAGATGGTGAAACGGTTGGAGATCTTTTATCAGTAGAATATCACACTCCTCTCAGCCAATCAGATTCGAGGATCAGAAAGAACCATTGTATAAAATGAAACAACAGCAAAGCTTGACTTAGCAACAGCGCTAATATTGAATTAGCAATAGTTAATTAATATTTAGACAGCTAAAATGTGCTTTGTTTACTCTAAATGTGTATATTTTATACGCTCACACCTTCTGCATCGTGTGGTCAGGTATTTGGGCGCAGGGTCCGTACACCGGCCCATGATCTTTGACCGAGAGGTGCTCCAGCTTAGCCCTGAGGGCCTGCTCCTCCTCGGACACCATCCGAAATGTTCCACTCTATAAAAAATTATGGAGAAAGAATTATGAAAAGATGCTAATCCTGAGTTCATGCAAACACTTTAGTTTAGTAGCCCTAATCAATGGAAGCTAGTGTGGGCCAGTGCTAAGCTCACTCACATGAACTGCGTAAAGCCTAAAACCGGTCTGAGATTGGGGATAAGCTGCTAATGTACGTAGCTCTATCCCTGAACACTAATATCGGACTTGTTCTTAAAACATTTGTTCACCAAATGAGTAATGGTTCGAAGGAGCCTGAAATCACATGTTGGGTGACATAATAGGGTCTTAAAGCTTCAGTAGGAAGTACTTCACTAATGGGAATTTAGTAAGTAAGCAAATGCAAGACTGAATGAGGTTTAACAGTTTATAAAGACAAAAAATAAATGTACTTACAACAACAGCCATTGCTTCAGATGCTCAGTGCAACTTTCTGTGGAAAGAGAGATAATGAAAACAGGGAAAATGCTTCGATTACAAAAAGAAAAAAAAATAAATAAATAATAATAATAATTAATGCTCAGGTCCCCAGATGATGATGATTTCCCTTACTTTTATTTAATAAAATGTTATATGCATAAACACCCAATTATACAAAGAAAAATTCAGCATGATATAATAAAAAAACAGGTAGTTTGAGAAATTAAATGTGGCTTTGTATTGGCATTGTACTTTTTTTACTATTAGAGTAATAAAATACTAAATTAATAAATCAATTTAAAAAAAACTAATAAAATATTTTTAAAAACATCTTTAAATAATATAAAATATAGATTTTTTAAATTATTATTTTTAACAATTATTTTATTATTTTGTAATCAAAATTTGAATCAATTAATATGGCTTCTGGCCATGATTTCTGACCAAGTCTTTAGACAATATTCATCTTGAAGTAATTGTACAAGTAATTGTAACTTGACACAGTTTTGATATTTGTACTTGAAAATAACACTAAAATACTGAATGAGATATTCATTTTTGCAATGCCTGCAACATTTAATGCCATGACTTGAATTCAAGACTTTCTGTTCATTTTCAAAAGAGATTTTTAAGACCTGACGAAACTCTGGTAAGAAAATGTCAAAATAATGAAACAAATAACTGGAATTTTATTGGAAATAAAAGCAGTATAAAGCATGTTTAATACCTTGTTAATATGTTAACTTTTACGTTTTCTAGTAAAATTTTTGTGGACTCCCAAGAAATCCTTTATGTCCACCTGGGAGTCCCCGAAGTCCAATTTTAAGAGCAGATGACGAATTTGATACGTTAGGTTATATAATTGGGACATTTCTTGCTATTTCACAGGCATTCCACCTTGTGATAGCCTCCAACAGTCTGACATGTTGAGGTGAAAATTGCACTAAAAACACTGAAAACGTTGAAAGTGAAAAAAAATCTCCCAGATTACAATTCATTCTACATCATTACAATCACCACCACTTTTAAATAATAGAGAAATAATCATTTATATTTTAAATGTTTCCAAAACTTGAGCAACATACATCCTGATGCATGACATAACAAATCCCACGCTCTATCCTAGGAAACAACACTTACCGGTCACAATGCAGAGCTGCTCAAGCCACCAGAACTGAGTGAGGTGAGCAACAGCAGCCTGCAGTAATTTGTAGTGTGACCTGTGATGGATTAACAACGTCATATGGATTATGCAGTGCAGATTTGATGTTAATCAGCCAAAAACAATGAGAAAAGGAGCAAAGAGAACATTGACCAATAGCCTGCAACCAATAGCATCATGACTCTTTAATCAAGAGGAACCTTCCCTGACCCCAAACACATTGTGTGATTAAAAAAAAATAACAGGGGGTTTATGAGAAAGAGTGTGTCAGACATATTAGCGGTTAATAATATTAGAAGTTAAATCCACTGACCAATAAGATTTGACTGGATTCCAGCACCAGTGAAAACGATGTGCTGGCAACGTGAATTGTTTCTGGAAATAGACCCTCAACACAAAGCCGTGTTCAAATGCCAAGATACAGATATAGGCATTTTCTTTTTAGAATTATGAAATAGTGCATCAGTTTAATGTATCTCTACATACAAATAGCTAATCAAACGTTATTTAATACCATAAATGCTGTATATGTTTATTTTTTCTTTACAATACAATGACGATATGTGAAAAAATTAAGTAAAATAATATTTTCGCAAAAAGCAAAATACTAGTTTGTCGAATCATTTGTTATATATTTCTAGAGAGCATTCTCTCTAAAACTGCTCTGGAAGGATATTTATAGTTAAAATGGCGTACAAGTAAATTATGAATTATGTAAGTGAATTAAAAATCTCCAATCCCCCCCCCAAAAAAAGTTTGTATAATGTTTGTAAAAATGATTGCTACGTAAAATTATAGATTAAATATATCTACAAAAAAAATGAAAATGTATTAGTTTAGGCCACACACAAAATTCAAGTACTTAAAATTTATTTTTAGTTGTAAGCAGCCAGAATTATGGTATTTCACCCTCAAACGTCACTGCAATGTTTCCCACTGATACATTGATCGGTACGGTGGCCATAATCCTGTAAAGCAGGATTTAGCCTTTGAATGTGAGGGTCTGTATTACCAAAGCAGTGATTGCAGCACAATGGCCGTCTCTGTGCTACTAGAACTGCTCAGTGTTTATTTTACGTCTTTTGGTTAAAGGCATAGCTGACAGATAAAATTCGATGATTCATTATTATGCAGGTATATTGTTTCAGCCAAGACAGAATCTTCAGATCAATAAATACTTACACAACAGCTTATAAGACAATGCATTACATCACAGTTTCAATCCAACCTTGGTCATGTGCTGCCAAGTGAGAGCTTGCATCACACTGTAGTCTTTACACACCTATTTAAAACCTTTTTTTTTAAGTTTTGAAACGTACATCTTAACAATATAACTATTGTTTGAACAAAGAAAAAGCAGTTTCACAAAGGCCACTGGGGTCAGGAGAGGCGTAACGTGGGTTGGACCAAAATATAGGCCTATTTACTGATAACTGAAGTGATAATTTCGCTGTCAGAGAGGCACATGCAGGTAAAGATAGTGCTCAAAGAAATTTATTTTTGCCTCTTTATAGGCCTTGAACTGTTAAATACACACACTTTTATGCGTCAAAATGTCCATCTTTGCAGGTATCCTTATAAACACTAATTTAGGCAGGTCTTAGGTGAAACTAAACAGATCAGAAAGATAACGTGTAAACATATATTGGATCCGGGCAGCTCATAAAGTGTGATAACAAGAAAAGAGATAAAATCTCACTGCTATTTGTTCTACTGTAGTTGTTTTTATTCTGCTGCTTGTAAATAGTTTCTTCTTATTTAATCACTGACTGTTTACTTGTCTTCAGTAAGCTTGAGGTTTTTTTAAGCTAATATTCGTTTTTTGTGATATTTACACTGGTAACAATTACAACATTTTAAAGGCTCTGAAAAATTTAAGCTTTTAAAGACCCATATTTAAAGCAACTATATTGTGATATTATTAATATGAATTATCCCTTTAAGGTGTGATCATGCTTACTATTGTTTAGTATTTTATTCAGTGTATACTTTCACACAAATTTCCTGCGACTTTTATCTTGCATACCCCAAAAAAAATGCAGCAAATTGATTGTGAGTTTGAGAACATTTTCCCATAATCTTTATTTAAACATCTTTTATTTAAAGTTTTCACATGACAGTGCTTTTTAGATGAACAGCATATGAGTGGTCAGTGCTAACTGGCAGCATAACGTCACTAACATAACATTACACATTAATAACATTGATCATACAAATGAAAACTCACAATGGAGTTATTCCCTAAAATGCAGTCTGTGTAAATTCAGAAACCTGTTATTAACCTTCATATTTAAAATCCCTTATTAAACATGATCAACTTTTACAAAGTCAAAGTTTAAGTTAAGTTAATTAAACCTTTCAAGTTAATGTTCTACAACATTTCTTTATTGACTGTTAACATGTTTAGAAAAGTTTGAGGTTTAAATAAGGTTAACAAACAAGGACGATTCCTAGCATTGAGTTTGGCACCATTTTCCTAACTCTTGGTCTTAGGGGCTGCAGTCCATTATGCTTTCTGGCCAGTATTCATCCTGCATGTAGTGCTTAAGGTTGTTTTTGGGGTTTGAGGTATGGTTGGTGTCCAAATCCTGGGACAGGAGGATGTTCTTTTCCCACTGGTCCTCTACCAACTTATACAGGTCCATGGTAGAACGAGCGTCCTCTACAGAGCAGTGACCCATTCTTCCAGACTAAAAGAAATATCCGTTACGTAAACGCCAAGCAGCAAGTAAAGGAAAAACATATATACAGTACACCAAACTTGATGTTCCAACAAAAAAAAAAAGGCATGTGCTACAGTCTTACCTGTATGGTCCTATTGAGAAGTTTCTCAGACAGGTTCTTCAAAGAGACATGGCATCTAATGGAGGGGTCGTACAACTCTTGCAGCAATCTACAAGAACTGGTATCCCTAATCATGTGTCGTGGGATGGAGATGTAAAGAACCCTGAAATCATTAAATAAGGCATGGCCCACAATAATCTTCCCTTCGAGGATGTTGATAATCTGGAGAAGAAAAAAAAAACCAAACAAACAAACAAAAAAAATTATTTTAGCAATGTTCTATGAAATACAGAGCTCACCGATGCGTATATCAGCATGCACACACGTTTCAAATACACATTATTCAATAATAATTTTAATAAATAATTATATATAAATATTTAAATTATTGTGCATTATTAATAAAAAGAAGAAAAAAGTAATAAATAATTAACAACATAAATTTGTTAAAAGTATTAAATGATACAGCTTTCATGGTTTCATTGTTTTAAAAAAAATGTAATAATAACATTCTACATTATCAAAATAATGCAAATACAAAAAATAAAATTTAAAAAAATAAAATAACAAAAACCTCTAACATTGAAGATAAACCTCTCTCCTGCTGTTTTTTTCCTTCATTTTGCTATGTCACACCATAGGTTCAGTTTTTATTTGTCAATAACCCATATATTATCTCAATCAAGTATTTTATAAAAAAAATGATAGTATGAAATAATGTTGAAAATTAATTTACATTGATTTAAAACTACTATTTATATTTTGTTACTGTAAATTATATAAAACTAAATAGAAATTGAAAAAATATTAAACCATACTTAAAAATAATTATATATTTTTTTGTTTGTTTTATCTACTATTATTGGTTAATCATTGTATTTATGTTACTCAATATTAATAAAAACTTTGACTTAACATTAAATAAATACATTTTTGTAAAAAAAAAAGAAGAAGAAAAACTTATACAGTACAGTACAGTTAGGTGTGGTTCCTCCTCACCTCATTCTGAGCGTCCTCAAAAGCCACTGCCTGTTGTAAATGATGTTTCTTAATACCACTCCATTTTGTGCGGTAGTCTGTGACTGAATGCCGTGGCAAAATATACTTATCATACAAAACACTACCATAATAATTTACTATACTACAGCGTGCCACTTCATTACATTTCCCCCCAGGTCCAGTGCCGACCATTTCACAGTCCATAGCCACAAGCTTCGAGTGGTCTACTCCCACACACGGCGAACTCCTGCCACTACTGGATTCAGAGGAAAAGCCACTGTCCACCTCCCAGCTTTTACTGAGAGGAAACACAGACTCAGACACAGTTATTTTAGGCTTTTTGAATTGTACATGATTTGACGGCTCGGGTACAGAATCCAAAACATCTCCATGTTTAACACGCTCCGTCTTGTTTGCCAACAGCTCATCCAACTTTCTTTTCCTTCCTCTTCTTTGCTCAAATGACACTTTGTTAGAGGTTTTAAGTTTGTTCGTTTTCCTTCTCCTTTTAGCCTGACGAGAACTAGTGCTTGTTTCTTTGTTGGTGGCTGACAAGATACTTCGGTCCACACCGTTACTGGTGGAATATCTCCAAGGGGAATCAGACATTATGTCACCACGTAGTTTTACATCTATCTGAAAAGAGGATACTTTTGTCAATCAAATGGCAGTATCTGTGTCCTTACATACACATATATGACGTACGTATTTAATCTAAGAAAATGAAATGGTCTCAATTATTCTGTATATTATATATAAGCTGTGATCGTGACCATTCAGTGCAGTCACTTAGCACTAGCTAGCTAAACACTCCGCAAAGAAACAATAACGTAAGCTGTCGCGTTTCACGTTTAATAACAACACAAACCCTATATTACACACTACAAGACATTCCAGCAAAATTATTAGCGTTGTGATACTTAAATAAATTCACACAGCAGGACATAATGTACCTCTACGTACACGTGGATCCGACGAGCAGCGGAGCTACAAGAACATGCCTGGACTAGAGTCAACTCCAGCGATTTGATTGGTCGAGCCGTTTCTATGTCTTGCGCTCTGATTGGTCAAAACATATGCCGGTGAAGAGCTCCTCCCCCAGTGGTCCTTCCTTCGTTGGAAATATTGATGTCGGCCTGCAGTTGTTTTGATGTTGCTTTAATCAGTGTGGACTGCGGAATTACGACAGAAACCGGTTTTATGAATGGACGTCAACTGATTCAGTATGCTGAATAAACTGCTAAGAGATAACTAGCTATACAATGTAAAGGCAATCTTAAATTTATTTGACAGCTAGTAAGATACTAAGTTCAGACACATACTCGCTACAAAATTCTTCAAGCAGGTGAAGTTATTTTTTCTTCACTCTATTAATGTGATATTGTAATAAATTTGAGCATATTCCTGGAGGAGTTACGGTTGGCTGAGGACTCAGTTTCAAGTGCTTGTAGTCGAATTGTGTCTTTATTTGATTTATTTATTAAAATCAGTTTAATCATGATTATCTGTATGTTGTAATTTGTAAATCTGAATCTCTTTTATTCCCAGATGCACATCAGAACTTTTTTTTTTAATTATTAACAGGAAAGATCATACAAAAATGAAAAGTATAAAACCTGTTTGACTTTCTTTCAACAAAGGGTTTTAAAATTAAAAAATTTAAATAAAATATTGATTGATCTTTTTGACTGATTGATCACAGCAGATATAGTGTGTCTTCAAAGTTTATTGGAGGTAGACACATTAATATACTGTGGTTCTCACATGATGTTATACATTTTAAGGAAATATCTTCTGATTTAAAAAGTAGTTTGCTGGCTTTTTTTTTTCTTGCTTTTTTTATTTGTGCTGTCAAACGATTAATTGTGAATAATTGTATCCAAAATAAGAGTTTTTGTTTAAATAATATATGCGTGTGTACTGGGTTTATTTATTATGTATCTATAATTACTCGGATGTACAAGATATATTTTGAAGATATTTATATGTATATACAATTATATTTTTTAATGACAATATTTTATATAAATAAATTAAATATATAAGTATAACATATTTTCTTAAATATACATGCATGTGTTTGTATTTATGTATACATAATAAATACACATAGTACACACTAATATATTAGGTTAACTAAAAAAAATATTTTGGATGCGATTAATCACGATTAATCAATTGGTAGCACTCATTTCTTTGGAAAAAAGAGAGAGGAAAAGGTCACACAGCATATGGACATCTTAGTCCCTGAGCAAAAGACAGATAGTAAATACCAGTATACAGTTCCCTTAGTGGTCATCTAAAACCCTTCTTATTTTCTTTCATGAAAAGGATCTAGAGCGTATTAGCTTTCAGAAAAATGAAATTATCATGAACTATTCTTCAAAATCTGCAGAAAGAAAGTCATACAGGATGGATGTAGTGTTGTGAGAGTGCCGGCATATCTTCACGCAAAACAAGCGGCTGTCATGTCCCCACTAGATGGCCTTGTCCTTCTACAAACCACAGCTGTTCACTTACACTGATTGGATGGACATAGGCCAACCTCCCGAAATCACTACTAATCCTCTTAGTGACAACAAAACTCTTACTCGCCCAATCCGCTGCCTCTCTCCAGTGTGCCCACCCTTTTCTCCTCTCTCCATCTCCCCTCCCCACGCTTATGAACCCACTGTGTGGAGAGATTGTAATCCAAGTGGATTACACTGTAAATTGGGTGATGCAGGATTGGATGCTCTGGAAGTGAATCTCAGCTGCAGCAGTGTGCTTGACATTTGCTTGATTTATATGTTAAGATGAATGCCAAGAACATGGGAACTTTGGAGAGCATCTTTCAGGTGTGATGTTATGCGGATGATGGTACGGAGAGCATGTATTGATATAATTTTAAGTTTAACACAAAGAAAGAAGGACCTAATGATAACGTTAAGTGGATTACTTGGATTATCGGTATCATCCTGAATATGAGAAGTGTTGATTACTCCATGCAGCTCAGTGAGAGTTTGAGAAGTTTCTGGAAGATCTGAGCATGATTAGGAGTTCGCTGACGTGGTTCATAAGGCCCTCCAAGAAATTTTGGATGCACAAGTTCAGTTGATGAGGAGCTCGGAAGGGTCGTAAGAGACATTTGGAAACATTTAGGCCAGCATGAATGGAAGTAAGTGGAATGGACGTTGGGTTTTAGGCATCCTGCTGGAGTAGTGGATTCTCAGGACTTCTTCTCATGACAGAAGTGACTCTGAAGGATAGATGTCAGCATCATGTATAACATCAGAGGGTCTTCTTGGGTCACGTTCTTCATGGTCTACACAGGCTGGCTGTGCATCTTCACACATGCTCAAATGAAGATTCCACCAGAAACGTAAGATTCAATTTCATTTCAGTTGTTTAGCAACCTCATTTTTAGGTACCACTGTTAGTTTTTTTTTTTAAACAATGTATTTATTAACTTTTTAAACATTACAAGCGTAATTTGAAAACCAATCAAATAAATAAAAATAATATTAATAATATAATGAATCACCACTCCACTAAGTCAGTTTGAGACAGAAATTAAATGAAGAATGACATATAAATAAGATGCTTTACATGTAGTTCAATATGCCACACAAATTTTATAAAGCTCATTAAACAAACCCTCTAATAAGAATAGAGGACACGTCTAAACCCATATATATCAAAACGTTATCCCACCTTCTATGAAATATGGCAGGTACCACTGGTTTGATTTTGATGATGTTAATGTTTGGTTTCCTGTGTTACTGGTCTGTTTTATTCAGGTTTGGTAGTTGCTTGTAAGACCAGACAGACTATTTTGGGGTCTAATTTGCTCTGTGGCGACAGTTCCGTGCACATTAGAAATTCAAATGAGACAGGAAGAGAAATTGCTCTGAGAGTTGTGTGATCATTTTTAGTAATTCCCTGATTCCCTGAGTTTGTTGAGGTGTAAAATTCAGTTCTCACGAGGCTTGGAAGTCATTCAGTGCAATAGCAGATGGCAGACACTTCTCGACATACGTAAGCAGCACAGAAAATATTTTAAGGTGGAAACGGAAAGATAATTTGGTGGTATTTGCATAATTCTCTCATCAATTATTAACATAATTATTATCTAACTATAAATATATACAAATTAATATTTGGGAGAAAAAATTATCTTTTCAAGGTGATAATTCACCTAAAATGAAAATACTTTTTTTTTTAAAACCTGACTTTCTGTCTTCTGTGGAATACAAAAAAAGATATTTTAAAGAATTTATTTACCATTTATCATTAATTAACCAAAAGACTTCCACTCAATTGGCAAAAAAACAAAAATACATTTCTCCAAATATCTTGAAGATGACAGTCATTCCTGTTTAGAACAACATGAATAAATGTTGGCAGAATTTTATTTTTGTTGGTTTTATAGGGCCTTTAACACTGGCCCTATAAAACAAACCAACTGAAGATTTGTTTCATGAGCTGTTATTTTTTCCAGACATAGTCAACTGGCAGGTTAATGTTCTAGCTTGAAGTGGTACTGTTTGAGCAGATACTCATACCATTAATAATGCCTTCTGGATACCAGCCAGAGACACAAGCTAGTTCACAGATGGTCATACAGGCCAGTTTCTGTGCACACAGGAATATCAAAGACATTGAGCCTTTCCCAGAGTGCTGCAAAAATTATTCTCATGCATCATAATTTGACTTTTATTATGTGTACTAGACCCTTCTCAGCATGTAAGACCAAGCATATTTCATAGCTATGCAAGTGCATCTGTGTTGTAGGGATTTATTGCTAAAAACATTTTTATCTTGGCCTTAATCCCTATATTTATTTTTAGATTTATGCAACTACAACAATTCAAGGACAAATTTTTCTCTTGCAGCCCCACTCTATGTTAAAAACTCACAAAGATAAAGTAAAAACAGTAATATTGTGAAGTATTATTGCAATAACAATAACCTTAAAAACATTTTATGCCTCTGATGATAAAGTTGAAAATGCAACAGCCTTCAGCGTCTTCAGCAATCATTCTAATATACTGATTTTCTGCTCAAGAAACATTTCATATTAATAATTTTTTATGGAAACCATGATACAGTTTTTCAGATTACTCACCGATCCCAAACCTTTCAACAATACTGTCTGTATACAATGTGATCATTGTATTTTTATTCATAAATTTTGTTTATACAGGGAAATACTGGATCTATCTCCTTCCTTGTCCATTTACTTGTTTTTGACTTCCTATAGACACAGTTCAGCGTTAAGACAGACTGACCTAGAGCTCATTTCTCATGATTGTTTCATTAAATACAGTATATTTGTTTTTATTATATTATCACTGTTATTGTTTGTATTGGCTTTCACTGTCAGTGGTCAAAGATCAATAGATTACTTGGAATCCTATCAAGTGATTATGGGCCACCTGCAAACTAAGACAACTATGTATATTTATAGACAGGTTTATTCAAACTAATATAGGTTACACTTTTAAAAATGATTTATTGGGGTTATTTCCAACATTCAGCTAAAATCTTTGCTGCCTGTGCTAAATTTAATAACTCTTGAACGTCACACAGTTGGTGCTGATCTTTTTTTTGTTGTAATTCTAGGGTTCAAAAATGGGCCATCACCATTTCAGAGCAAATCAACGCAATTGCATCAAAATATTCAGGAGCTGCACTCTTACAAAAGGTATATTAATGAAAATGTCAAGCTTTTCAAATCATTTTTAGTTCCGATGTTTCTTTATTTTTGGGATATTTGAGTGAAAACTGTCGTGAAACCCGATCTCATGGCAATTTATAAATATTTTAAGAGGTGGCTAATTCGTACAAATTTGTACGACTTCACTTATACAAATCCATATAAGTTGCACAATTCGTATGAATTTGTATGAATGACCTTCATCTAACCCTGCCCCTAAACCACCCCGTCACAAATTGTACAAAATCAGTTAGGCTGTAGAAACTAGCCATCCATCCATCCTTGTAAAATATGTACGAATTGGTTGTGAGATTGCGTTGAAACTGTGCGCGCATATTCCGAGAAATTCCAGGAACAGAAACCACTCTCTCTGTTTGTCCAGAAACTGAAAGATGTTGAGTCCATCATCAGAATAGAGGACGTGGATGGAGCACGATTAGTGCTGGAATTTGCAGATGAAATCGAAAGAATGCTTGGCAGCAAGATGAAGTCTGTGAAGGTCGGTCTAATGTGCTCGTTTTATTATTGTCTAGATTAGTCCTTACTTTCTAGACTATGGTTTAGAGTACTGGTGTTATTTTATGAGGAGCTTTGGTTTTAACTTCTAAAATGAATGAAAATAATGCTTCTCTTTGTTCTCAGAGGCTCGCTGACACAGCTGAGGACGCTGACCTTTATCATGAATTCAATGCATCTTTACAGGTAACTAAATAGAAATTTGGTGCTTAAACCTGTTAAATAATTTAAACAAATAGTTCATTAAAATAATAGCGTTTTAAATGCAAATATTGTCTTTTTATGTTATATCTTTTGTCAGTTTGACTACTTTAATGCATTATTGGTGAATACTATGGATGAAGAAGGAAATTTCATTGAACTTGGAGGTGAATTTCCGTTGGAGGAGAATGAACATTTCAACAAGCTTTCAGTCAACACTTTAATGAGTGACATCCAAGTTCCCACTAATGTCTACAACAAAGGTATGATAGCAATATCATATATCCATGGGCCCTATGCTACAGGGTATATGTTAAATGTGCAGCAGCAGTATTTCTTACATGGTGACAACAGCATGTCTGTGGATGTATTGCATTAGCAAGTCGCAGTTCTCACTTTGATATAATAATACTGTTATACACTGTACAATACCATGCTAAACTCTCTGAGAGGTGTCATGACAAAATTCAAATGGCATGGGCTTTATAGGTCAGTATATATTATAAAATACTTCACTACAATACATACTGTAAGGCTTGCCTTTTTACAGGGTGAATAAAATTATAAACATAAAGTGCCCTATTATAGGTTATGAAAGGGTCATATTTTGGTTTTGGAAGTCCAAAACAACAGGTTGTTATACATGCAAGGTAAAAAAAAAAACTCTTTAATTTTCTTATAATATGAATTTATTTTTATCTTATTTTGTTCAACTCCCAAACTATGTTTTTTTTTTAAATAAAAGGGGCACTTTTTTTGCTAATGCAACATATGAACTTTAAAAATAATATGAAGAATCTTTATTTGCAGATCCAGACATCCTTAATGGAGTGTACATGTCAGAAGCCTTGAACGATGTCTTCATGAGTAACTTCCAGAAGGATCCCACGCTCACTTGGCAATTTTTTGGCAGCTCAACTGGCTTCTTCAGACTCTATCCAGGTTTGATCAAATGTGTTTCCTAAACGTCAGTCCTACAACATGAAAGAGAAATACTACTGTACTGTACCTTCCTAAATCTGCCTTCCTAATGTAAAAGATATTTCCTTTTACTTATCTCTGTGTTTTTCAGGAATTAAATGGACCCCTGATTCTAATGGGGTAGTTTCTTTCGACTGCAGAAACAGAAATTGGTGAGACAAAGTGAAGCGTTTGACCTAAAACCCTAATAGGTTTTGTTATCCTGTGTGTCTAAGTGCTTGGCTTGGTGTAGTGAAGTTGATTGGTTCATATAAAATCAAATTTACGCCAGTTGACTTGGATTCAGCAAGGTCTTTTCCTGACCCAGTGTGCAATGCAGGATTATCTGTGTGGATGCCACCCAAATGTCTGCTTGTGGCTATGGTAGCACAGCCAGTTAGGCCCTGATCCCACCAAAAGACTTTAATCTGATTCTTAAGTGGTTAGCAGCTCAACGGCCAGGTTAGTAGGACTGACACAGGCTCCATATGTGACTGTTTACACAGAAGCAAGTGAATGCAATGAATCTGAATAAACACACCTGTAAGAAACACTGTCAGTTTGAAACAAGGCAGGATTGGATTTACATCACTGTTGTTAAATTCTCTTTCCACGTTTTAGCCTTTCAGCCATATATTTGATATTGTACAATTGGCTATTTTTTAATACGAGAAACCATAATTTGAACCACACTGCCCTGATTAAAAATAAATAAACTAAAAGGTTTTTGAAATACATTGTCATGTTAAGTATAAATATGCATACATATACACGTACTTAATAAAAATACCCTGTAGTGGTACTTGTGGTATACTAAACTGGTATATTTAGTAGGCTAGACATTTTGTGCTTTAATTGTGCTGAAATCCAAGTAAAGATATAATGAATTATATTTGATTGTTCAATTGCAAGTATACTTTGCATATACACTTTAAATATCAAGCTTAACAATGTTATTCAAAGATGATACAGTCCTCATGAATAATGATATTTTAACAGGCTTAATATTAGGAAGTGCGCATTGTGCATGATTAACAGTCCAAATAAAGTTTAATTATAATTTTATATCAGTAAGTCTCGAGCAACATGTCAATAAATATGTTGATAAATTTGAACTAATGGTACACCAAAAATATTTGCCTGTTTGCATTCTCAAAACAGTAAAGTAGGCTACTGTTTTAGTTAAACATAAAATTCTAGTTAAAAATAATCAAATTCATGTTTTTTTTAATGATATTATATTTAATTATAGCTATATGTATATATAGCTATATTCCTTTTATGAATATTTAATTTATTTAGTAATTTGCATTCATATTTTTTATAACAAATAATAAAAAGCAATAATTACTTATATTTTTACTGAAATAAATGCATTAATGCTAGGCAAAAACCTCGTTTAACCTTATTTAAACTCTATTCAAACACAAACTTCAACTCTCTGAGGTTTAAATTAGTGAAATGGATACTTTGAACTGATTCAAAAATGTTTGATAGAATGTTTGATATTATGCCCAGTCCTTTCATAATAACCAATCAGTCAATATTACTATAAAGTGTTTATCATAGCCCTCCACACCCCGATCTAGAGATGTCCTGGGTCATCTTCTAAGAAAATCCTCTCTCTCTGTCACAGGTATATCCAGGCTGCCACCTCTCCTAAGGACATCGTGATTGTAGTTGATGTCAGCGGCAGCATGAAGGGTCTTAAAATGACCATTGCCAAACACACTATCAACACTATCCTGGACACTCTGGGGGAGAATGACTTTGTCAATGTTATTGCTGTAAGGCATACTTTGTTTTCCATTCAGCATCCCTGTATGATTTGATCAGCATTATAAAATATGCTTTTGCATGTGCTTTCTTTAGTACACTGATTATGTCCGCTACGTGGAGCCCTGTTTTAAGGGAACGTTGGTACAGGCAGACTTGGACAACCGCGAGGTAAGTCGATTATCCACTTCACTTGAGCCTAAGGAACTAAGCCACTGACTCCAATCGGCGCTGCAGGAGACCGGCTCATACCATTCCCTCATATGCACTCATGTACACCTCGCTCCTCTTTTTTTCTTTTTGTGCTTCTTTTTTTTTATGTTTTATTATTTATCTTTTTTATTTATGTTTGTGTTTTTAATATGTCTCTGAATTCTTCAATTATTATTTAGGTCTATTTTATTTTGCATTGTCTATTGTTTTTGTTCGATGTGACTTGTTTTTTTTTATTACATTTATTCATGTGTGTATTTTTTCACCAAATATATTAGCAAAAATTCGGACTGATTTCAAACTAATTTTCTAAACACTATGTGCCAGTGTTGCAATGCCAGGCTGGTTTTGATGTTTTTCTTTTTTGAAAATTTGTAGGAAATCAACATTTGAAAGATGTACTTATAGTTGATTGTAGCTAGAGAAAATATAAATGTATAATAGTAAGTAAGAAATAAATGAAATAAATAAATCAAATATATATTTAAAAAAACATGTATATAAACCATTTTTATACAAATAAAATGGAAAAAAATTATAGCAAATATAAAAATAGAATAAAAATCAACAACAACAAAAAAATCACACTTCCCCATGCTTTTTAGGAAATACAGACACAAACATTGCTGTTTTTGAGGGATGCTAGGCTGTATCTGTGACACACGGCAGGGACATTAGGCCCATCCACATTCTGCTGTAGCTTTTAGTCATGTGATGGACTAGTGGCTGAGTGATTTGATCTAATGTGCAGCTCTTTTGCTTGTAATATATCAGAGAGCAAGTAGGGACGTACTCTAATCTTTGGAATTACAGAATTATAGGGCGATCGGATAGAGAAATGACTGAAGGCACGTTTCATCTTTCACATCATTCTCATAATACCGTTTTGTCCGTTTTTAAATGCGGTAGGCTACATATTTAGTTTACATTTACCGTATAATGTAAATACAGTGAATTAATTAAAGTTGTAATTTTATTCGAATAATTAATAAACTGATTATTTCACCAAATCAATCACAATTATTTAGACACGCCGATATATTTGCTGAGAAAAGACTCGAAGATTTTACATTTCTGAATAATCCTTCACTGCACCCTTGGGTTATACTACTATTGCACATCAAGTATATTTAAAGTAAGGGAAATGTAAAACATATAGGACACTTGGACAGGTCTGCACAGCCACAGACTGGTACTTAATAGAGGGTGATGGGTCAGCAGAGCTTGTAATGATATTTCAGGTCTAAGTCACTCAGCATCTGCTCAATGTGCTGACACAGATTCTCTGAAAGACAGCAGCACCATGACATCTCTGTCCCACCTGCTCAGATGGCCAACTTGATCCTGAGTTTCATAGCATTTTTGTCCCATTGTGTAATTTAGCATTTAAAAAAACCGCACAAAAATATTATGTATATTAAGCAATAAAAGTAGCTAAATAATTATATAAAGAAATAAAATATAAATAGTATTATTTTTATCTTTTACGTTTTAACTTTTCATATGATTTCATTTTTTCTTTTCTTTTTTTATTATTTATTTAGTTTTTCTTTTTTTATTATTAGTTTTATTTATTTCTTCTCCTGTTTATACCATTGATTCCAGCGTAATTTTAGTATTATTCATGCACTATTTATTCATATTTGAAAGTAGCTTTCATGTAATTAATTTTGTTTTTAATTTTACATTTTTATCTATTATTTATTTTTTTGCATCATTTCAACTAAAGAACAATACTGATGTACAAAAGTTTCTTTTTGTGGATTTTCCTTTGCTACATAAAGTCTGAAAAAGAAAAAAAATATTTTTTGTTTTACTGATATAATAAATTTTTTTCCCCATCCTATATCTCTTTTCAGCATTTCAAGCTGCTTGTTGAAGAACTCCATGTGAAGGGAGAGGCTAAAGTGAAAAAAGCCATGAAGGAGTCGTTCCGCATCCTCGCTGACGTCAGTATCATTCACACAAATATACAAACTCTGCTTATGGTGCCAACCCTCTGCACGTCCTCCATGTTTCTCTTCCTGTCCCCTAGGCCAGAGCAAATGGTCAGGGCAGCCTATGCAACCAAGCAATTATGCTGATCACAGACGGAGCCATGGAAGATTTCCAATCAGTGTTTGAGGAGTTCAACTGGCCTGACAAGAAGGTAACACACAATCTGCTCGCTCTACAGGGAATGGAAGGGCATAACATATGACGTACTATAAAATCTGTATACCGCTCTGTTAAACTGTTGGACAATTTTCTGGAAAAATGTCTTGTTCATTGCACATTTTTCCTGATTTTAAGAACAGGATACATGAACAGTATATATATATATATATATATAATTCATTAACAAAATGTAATGGTTTCAGGTACGAGTTTTCACTTACCTTATTGGCAGAGATATGACCTTCTCAGAAAACGTTAAATGGATTGCCTGCAACAATAAAGGTATGTAGTATTAAAAATTTAATAATTTACTCTCCCTCATATGCTACCAACCACGTATTGGTTTCCTACGTCTGTAGAACGCATTACTGAACCATTCAAGCATCAGAAAAGGACACAAATGCATAATAAAAGTATCATTTTCCATATGATTTTCACTATAGTTAATATCTTCCGAAAAAGTTTTTGTGAGGAACAGAAATTTAAGTCATCAATCTTTCCCTTCAGCTGGATCACAAAACAGGGAGTTGAACTTGAGTTTAGTTTTATGGGTCATTAATGAATCATCCAGTTAATGAATGATTCATTGATTGAATCTTTAATGCACCATTCAGATCAGATGATTCAACTGGATCAATTTGTTCATTGAAAAACATGATTGGTTCATTTTAATTCCTGATTCATGGTTTGTGAAGATTTTCAGTAAGTAATGGCTTAAATTGTGGTCTATGTCTTATGCTAAGCTATATTGTGACTGAATAAAGTCATATAGACCCCTTTTATAATACTTTCATTGTGCTTTTTAAAAGCTTGAAAGCTGCATATCATTGAGCTTTTAGCATGCTAATGGCATTTTCACAACAGGAAAATCTTATACTTTGATATTTACAGGCTATTATACGCACATCTCGACACTGGCGGATGTACAGGAGAACGTCATGGAGTATCTTCATGTTCTGAGTCGACCGATGGTCATTAACCATGACCATGACATAATCTGGACTGAGGCATATATGGACAGCGTGGTAAGTGTATGAATATACCATTATTTGTATACATTAATTCCCACCATTAATTTTCAGCCGTGATTTATCTCATTTCAAAGCATTTTAATGTGATTTGTTGTGCTGTGTACTGTGTAAATATGACTGTTTGTGTACTAATGTGATTCTTTTCCATTCACCTTCATAATCATCTCTTTCACGCAGCTTCCTAACACTAAGGAGGTAACATTTAGAAGCAGTAAAACACATGGCACTTTACTTTAGCATGTATAAACAGAAGACTTTAGATATTTAGCCTTTGCTTAGCGCGTAGTGTAGTTGTTAGCCTGGTCAGCATACCAGGACTTTTTTGGTTTAGGACTCCCTCTGCTGTTTATCATCATTTATCACATTTGTGCTGGACATGATATAATGGAGCTTCCACTGATAAAATCAACATGAAATAGTTTACAACCAAACAGAGTTTGATGTATTTTTAAGTGAAACAAGTTTTGATCATGAAAAGGTAGCATTATGAAACCAGGCTTTTGGAAAGTAAACAGGATTCATGTTGATTTTAATGGTGTGTTTCGATTAAATACTAAGATACTAAATTTCTCAAATCTCTTCCGTAGCTGTTTAAAAGCAAAGCTCACAGTCTTCTGCTCATGACGTCAGTGGCCATGCCAGTGTTCAGTAAGAAGAAAGAGACACTTTCTCATGGCATTCTGCTGGGAGTTGTGGGAACTGACGTCCCCCTGCTGGAGGTCATGAAACTTGCCCCGCGATATAAGGTACAAAAAACATCACTAGGATTGTCAACTTTGAAGGATTTATATTTTTTCTGAATTTCTTGATACCACAAATGGCATTTGTAATTAAGGCTAAATGTAAGCATGAGCAAACTATTTGTTTATATAAATATGGAGCAAATCCATGTTACATTTTGCATTGATATAGCATATTTTCAGACCATAAAATATTTTAATATTCTATATTAAATATATATAAATCTATATATTTGTGACCATTCAACACATTTACATTCCAAATTCTCAATAATATAGGAGTTTTTGTTTTGTAACTTTAAAAAAAATATTCTGTGCTATATATATATATATATTATATTAAATCATCTCAAATTAAAGTACATGAAGTATAAATATTCTTGAATTTAAATATATTCATATAAATAAATATATTTAATATATATATATATATTTAGTATAATATAACTGGATATGTGACCAAACATTACTACAAACATATATCAATTTAGCTTCTTTCTTAGTCAGTTATTTGTAATGTAACACTTGAAAAATGTGACTGTGTCCTATGGTGTGACATTAAAATAATAATAATAATAATAATTAACACATAAATAACATGGCAAATAACAATTTTCTGACGCACCATAAGACATTGATATGTCAACCACTCATAAATATATATATATATATCAATATGATTAAACCCACAGTTCCACTTTAAATATATTAAAGATATTTGAATTAGCATAGCTACAAATACTGTGAAAAAGTTAACAAAAAATGAAATGATGAACACTAATGGCTTTATCTTTTAGCTTGGAGCACATGGTTACGCCTTCGTCATCACAAACAATGGATACATCCTGGCACATCCCGATTTAAGACCCCTGGTGAGTCCATCTGAACTTTCTCACTGTATCGACCACTCAAGCATCTGACTTAATAAACTGATATTGATGTGTCATCCCTCTTGCTGGATTTTCTTTCTTTTTTTTGCAACAGTACAGTGATGGGAAAAAGCTGAAACCCAAGCCCAACTACAACAGTGTGGATCTGTCAGAGGCTGAGTGGGAGGACACTGAGGACAGTGTGAGTTGTTCACATACAGTACATACACTTCCTTTAAGCTTCTCTACTGTTTTCACGGCTCTGAAAAATTGTAATGATGTCCTGCCTTGTCTGTGCAGTTGAGAACAGCCATGGTGAAGGGAGAAACTGGCACCCTGAATTTAGATGTGAGAGCAGCTGTGGATAAAGGGGTGAGTGTGTTTGCATCAGCCATCTTTTATGTTAAAACATTAAATTACTTGAACTACTCCTTTTGGGTAAATCGTAGTCCTGACCAGAATATGTCCATTTCCCCATATTCCCATTACATAGCATTACAGTAATCATATTTATTCTTTCTGATTGCCCACATAACACAAAATGATCCTATTTATGCAATTAAAATTAAAATATAGTTAGTTTTTTCCTTCAGTAAATGCAACCATGTTCTTGATAAGTTAATAACATATAACATAAAGTGAAAATGTAAATGTTATATTGGGTCGTTACTAATGCCTTTGTGACTGTGTTTTTCTTTTTTTTTTGCCCAGAAAAGGCCGTTGTTCCTCAAAAATGACTATTTCTACACAACCATCAATGAAACTCCATTTAGGTTTGATAAGCTTCTCACATTTTTACAATATTACCATCATACTTACTGCACAAGTTGATATAGCTTATTGAAAAACACATTTTATTGTACAGCTTCTCTTTAGACATTTTCAGTAACAATACCTTCAGGTGACCTTCATATGATGTCTTTAATTCATGATGTGCTTTCAGCTTTGGGATGGTTCTTACAAGAGGTCACGGGCAGTACATGTTCTTTGGGAATGTTTCTGTGGAGGAGGGTAAGTTCACCATATGATTTATAGCCCATGTGATATACAGGTGATGAAAATGAAGTGTCCTTCTAAAGTTACTATACTATATACTACACACACACACACACAGATAATGAGCTGCCTTATACTGTAGCTACTCACTATTTTCTCTTTTTTTTAGGTCTTCATGACCTTCAGCAGCCAGATCTCACTATAGCAGATGAATGGTACGTACTGTCGAACAAAAATTAAACAGGCCAACACTTTCTTCTAAACACTTTCAAGACGGCTGCTCCCTAAAAACTTTAAAGTTAAACTATGGTCTTTGGTTTACCCACTCAGGACGTACTGTGAGACAGATATTGACCCACATCACCGTAAGCTCACTCAGCTCCAGGCTGTGGTCCGATACCTGACTGGGAAAGAGCCGGACTTGGAGTGTGAGTACTGTATTTTACATTATTCTGCAGAATTTTCTATGCAGATGACAAATACTTAAAACAGGAAGTTATGCTTATCCCCTGATTTTAACATGTTTAATATGGTGGCTAATTCAGCTAATGTTTCCAGCTGACATTTTATTGTGTTCAAAGGCACATAGTTCTAATAATAACCGCATGTTGTTCTAAAAGTAAAGGCTTTATTGTTGCATCAGGTGACGAGATACTTCTTCAGCAAGTTCTTTTCGATGCAGTGGTAACAGCTCCACTGGAGGCCTACTGGACAGCGCTAACGCTAACTGCCCCCGGGTAGGAGGCTTTATTTAATCTCTGTGTTGTGCATTAAACAAAGCCAGACTTTTTGTGTGACACTCTTTATTTTGAAGAACGCTTTAGGAAGTGTTTGTAGTCATTATTTCTTTGCTTTTGTCCCCTATAGTGTAGATGAAGGCATGGAGTCGGCTTTCTTGGGAACCCGATCTGGACTCATGCGTGTGATCAGATATGCAGGAAGTGAGAAACGTGTTGGAAAGTGAGTGAACTGTTTAAATAAAAGCTTTACTCAGTAGCAATAAATACCATATTATATGAATAACAATGCTAATAATATAAATTATCATAAAAAATACACATACAAAAAAAACTAATTCTAATCTACTAATTTTTTTGTAATTTATCATTTATTATTATTAATTAATTAATTTATGTATGTTTATATCAATGGACTGGCTAAAATACATCTTAAGCATTATTTGAGATAAACAAAAAAAAAACGTTTGTTACTATTGTCAAATTTTATTAATCATTAAAAATATGTCATCGAAACAACATTCTCTGAGAGACTGAGAGATTTTGGTCTTTCGTAAATTTCCGGATACTTTGACCTTACAGGAAGTTCTTGACCCCTGTGGACAAAGAGAACCTCTTCACAGTGGACCACTTTCCCATTTGGTATCGCCTGGCCGCTGAAAACAAACCTGGTCAATTTTTCTTCTATGTCCCACATGATGATATAAACAAAGGTGCTCAAAAAGTCATTGTTAAATGGATTTTTTGCAGTGTCACAGTTTATCAGCTACAGTGACCTACTGTTTGACCTCTATCCAACAGGGAAGAACACTTTTGTGGCGGTAACATCTGTGACGGTTACTGAAGGGAAAAGAACAGCTGTAGCTGGAGGTAAGATATCTTTCTGTCATTGTTTATATGTTCAAATCTAATAATAATAATAATGCCTTGTTGAATTTTAAAATAGTTTTTTTATTTATTTATTAATTTTTTTGTATACCAAATAGTACAGAATATGAATATGTTTAATGACATGAAACTAATAATAAACTTATTCACCATAATTATCAACCTAAATCATAATACTTATATATTAAACATACATATATATTTAAAATATTATTCTGTTTCTCGCTTTTAGAAAAATAATCTACAATAACAATTAACAACTGATTGATTGCAACTATAAGGAACTATAAAACCGAGGTGGTTTGTTAGGAGAATTCATAGTAAAATATAAAAATTTACATAAAATCATGTTCAGTATTTTATTTTAAGTGTCTTAAATCTTATTAAGAGTGGATAAATATGTGTTTTTGATCCAGTTTGTAGGAGCTGTAATTGCTCCTGAACTACTTTGGGTCATTTGCTCCCAAACAAACATTTATAAATCTATGTACATCAATGATAAACTATAGCTTCCAATAGGTTCCTCATGTGCTTTAAACACACACTTCTGGAGGAAATGCCATCCACGCTACGCTCTCTGTGGCTTCTGCTCCTTTTCTGATAGTTGGCATCAGATCCTCCTTTTCATCCTGCTCTGGTTCCTTTGCCACCATCAGTGGCTGCTGCTGCTGGCTGTTTCCTTCTATCAGCTGCTGCTGTTCGTGAGCCACTAGCATTGCATAGATGCAGCCGTAGGTGGCCGTTACCACCATCATCACACACACCACGCCACACACCACCCCAGCTACCACCACCGTGGCGGTCGCTCGACGCACACTCACAGGCCGGTAGCGCTGGCGCATGCAGTCTCCGGCCGACCCCGCTGGTACCTGGTGGCCCTCGGCTGCAGAGGGGTTCCTGGTCTCCAGATAGAGGGGGTAACAGTGTCTGAACATCTCCATAGGGATACTGCGAAGATCCTTACCATGCAAATTAGCAGGAAAGAAGCAGTTGGTGGAATCTATGCCGCCACCTATGGAATGATTAAAGAGAAAGACATAAAACTTTTGTGGAAATGGAAATGCAATTTAAGATATTAATATATAAATTAAATTTGTGTCTTGATTGTTTTGGTCTATGCTAAATGTCTATGTAGAGACATACACACTATATTATATTACTATACATATATATATATATATATATATATAAAAATTTGTACAAATATTGATAAATCCATGAGCAATTTAATGTTTTGGCCATTAACTTCAGTATGTTAACTTCAGAAATGTTCAGTAAAAAAATCCTGTATCATTTTATCCAAATAAATAAAATAAAGAAATCACTAAAACAATAATGAAACAAATTATTTATATTTTAATAATTTATTGTTTTGTTTCATTTGAATACATACAAATTATATTATATTATAAATCATTTTATACATTAATGATTGGACCTTCTTAAAAAAACTATAGAATATTTTTAAACATATTTAGACATCACAGCATTTTAATTTACACTATGAAATATGGGTATTCATTTTGAGATTTTCAGTCAAAACTGATGCATAAAACAGCTTTTCTCTCTACATTTTTTTTATAATTTAAATTTCATTTACATCACAATACATTTGATACAGTATATTTTGTCGCTACTATCATTACATTGTGACTTTAAATCTCTCTAAATCAGATGATAACTGATATGGTACTGATATATATATTGTGCATAACTAATTCTCAGCAGCGATAAATGACCTCTCTCACCTGTATAAACAATCCATTCCAGCCAATGCTTGAGTGGAATTAAATTGCAGTTACAATTCCATGGGTTTCCCTTGAGCAGAAGTTGCTGTAGAGCAGTCGCTGGCTCAAGTGAAGTCCGCTGCAGAGTTCTCAGCTTGTTGCTCATAAGCGAGAGCCACACTAGGTTTTGGAGCCCATCCAGCAGGTGTGTGGGCATGGAGCTGAGACTGTTAAAGGAAAGATCTAGACGCCTCAGCTCACTCAGGCCTTTAAACTGATCTGGAGTCAGTTCCTTAAGCCTGTTGTCTCTTAGAACCAGTTCTGTTAGGCTGCTGAGGCCAGAGAACAAGTTACCGGGGAGCCTCACAAGGAGGTTTTCAGAGAGATCCAGGACCTCCAGGTTATGCAAGTGGGAGAAGCTTGAAGGTAACACACTGGAGAGAAGGTTTCTGGAGAGATCTAGATGAAGCAAACTGCTGAGATTGGAAAAACACCCAAGGTTGATGCTGGATAGAAGGTTTCTGGAGAGGTCTAGATGTAGCAAGCCACTAAAATTGGAAAAACTCCCAGGGTCTAAAGTGGTGAAGTTGTTATTTGAAAGGTTGAGGTAGCTTGTGTCAAAGGGAAGCTGGTCTAGGATGGAGTCCAAGGAAGCCAGCTGGTTAGGATCACTGCAGTCTGTGTGGTTAACGTTGCAGGAACAGCCTGACGGACAACTTATAGTTGTTCCACAAGAGCTCAGAAGAGTCAGCAAGAGACCTAAGGAAACTAGAGAACGTGGAGAGGATTAGAGATTAAATCATGAGAAGGTTGATGATGTTGTAATAGTTTGATGATCTTACTTATAATGTTCATTCTGGACGACGTTGTCCACCAAACCCTGTTGTGACAGTTCCAGAGCAAACCTTTGGAGGAGCATCAACTGGTCTACACCAAATGAATGCCTTCCTTCCCCATCATAATGAATCTACGAGGAACAGTGCTGTAGTTGTTCTGGTAACAAACAAAGCAAAAACTTGAAAAAGAACGGTTAAAGAAGGATGGGTGCTATGGTGCATGTTCTGCTGGTACAGATTTTATGCAACATTACTAATTAACAATTAAAACTTTAAATGAATGCGCTGCCAAGGCTAAACATATATTACATCTTGAGGTCTAAACAGCACAGACCTGAAATGCATCTGAGTCTTCAGAAGGCAAAGAAATAGTGAAAGAGCGTACTTAAAATAAAAGCTGCCTAGAGGCCCGTTGATTGATGTGAGCGAAAAAAGCCAAGTGAAAAACTAGAGGCATTGTGAGGTTACTTACAAAATATATTTTAAGTATTTTATATATTGCTTTACCCTAGTCATATTTCTTTTTGAATATTTAGTATTATTTATAATATAAGGTTAAAAAGATAATTTGCTATGCATATACATGTGTGTAAAATATATATATATATTTATATATAGGGCCTATATATATACATGTAATACAAACACCAGCATTGCTCTTCCTTCTTTTTGCCCATCACATTTGTTGCATTAAACTATCAAGGATTAAACTGTCCACACCATTAGATAATAAATCAGAGTTGAGAACAACATCCGCTTTATCAGTGAAAAGAGGATCAAATTGTGCGTGCTGGAATGTGCACTTCTCGTTATGCATAAAATTTAATAAAATCTGTTAAAAATCCCAGATATTTCTATATCTGATTAAAGTTGAATGTTCTATAGATCTACAATATGAATAAAACCCTAAATAAAATAATTAAAAAGCAATTTTATACTAAAATTGTTGTAAATAAGGCAATTATTCTATCTAACAAACTCCTAAATATTGAAAAGCACAGCGACCACTGCATTTTTAAGCTAATCAGTGAAAAATGATTATGACTGCAATAAAAGCGAATCAGACCTGAAACATACCTTCCAGCAGTCCTCATGTAGGGGTCCTCATAATTACTCCTCTCTAGACAGAGTGAGCAAATCAACAGAAAACGAAAGAAACAAGAGGAGCTGGCAGCTCACAGCTTGAAAAGTCCAGAGTGTATATGAGCGTGGGTCACATCAGTAAGTAGGACTAACATTAGAACAGTCTGTGCCTGCCTGCACGGCCAGAGAGAGAGAGATGGATGAACTGAGGAGGGGGCAGAAGAGATAAAACATCAGCTGATAAAGCTTAGAAAATGGTAGCCTCTTCAGTTTTTTCATGACTCTTTGCTGTAGCTTATGATGTTGAACATATAAGGATTAATCATGTGATATACAGCGTCAACAGATGTTGACAAGCAAAACATTAATACTGGGTTCTTATGCGAATGGAAAACCTGGAAATATCTGGGAATTTTAAAATGAAGATTTCCAGAGATGGAAGAATCCATATAAATATATATAGAAATTGTTAAGAAAATATTCATTTATCTGGTATTGATAAGATCTAAAATATTTACTTGATTTGAAATTGTGAGGACAGTCTCAATTAAAGATTTTTGTCCAGAAAAAAATAAATAAATAAAATAAATAAATAAATATATATATATATATATATATATATATATGAATTAAATCTCTATGATAATATATACATTTTTAATAAAAAAAAATATTAAAATGTATTTATTATTCTTTATTTGTTATGATCAGCTTAAAAAAAATATTTTTTTCGTGGAAACATATATGTAAAAATGTATGGATGTTTTTCTATTTCTTCCATGTGCAGCTATTGGAATGCAAGCATCCCTGGACTTGCTGGAGAGAGTGTTCCTGTCTATTGCCAAACAAGTGAGTTTTACCTCAGAAATATATTTCAATTATTATTAATTATGTCCTGCAAGAAAATGTGTACATTTTCTGTTGAATTTATGTACATTTCCTTCAACTCAGAAACATTATACAATGTTTTAAATAATTCAAAATCAATATGGAAAATTCCTTCATATTAACACAGCTGTATTTTACTGGTTTTCTTGAGTGTATCTAGTGTAGAGGGAGACTCTGAGACAACAACATAACAATATTAAGTGTTGTGTTCCTGAAGGTCTTCGATCAATGGTGTGTATCACTTCCTGTCTGCCTCAGACTGACGCATGAGCAAATAGTGTTTGTCACTGGAGATTTCTCAAGAGTACATGTACATTCTCACGTCTACAGGCCTCCAAGCAATTTATCAAGATGCTTGTTACTTACCAAACACTTTTTTTATTCAGTGGGACTTGCCACATGACTTATAGTCCCTTCTGGGGTTTAAACCTAGGACCTTTCAATCACCACCCCTGTTTCACACAAGGACCCTTTTCTTATAGTTTTTATCATCTAGTGCAACATACACAAACAACTCTCCACATTATTAATCCTCTCCCTACTAATTTTCTTCTTCTTCTCTTATTTCTTCTTCTCAGCCAAACAACACAGATGTAAGTATTGCATTGTTATTTCTAAGGCACGTTCAACTAATATGGTATCTTTTGGTGTCCCATTCCACACAAAACTTTGGATATGCACAAAATTAGTTGCATATTTGATTTACAACCACCATTTGTTAGCAGAAGACTCTTTTAGGCCCTTATTTGTACCCCTTTGCTAGTGTCCGTACAATGCATTTGATAAAATATTCTTGTCCATTTACCAAAGCCCTTGCGGCTGTCTTCTTCTTCTTCTTTGCAGTGCAGTGATGTGGACGGTATATGTCCTCTCAGCTGTGAGAGCGTTGTGAGTGAAGCTAATTGACTTTTCTTTGTGCTGTCTTTATGTAATCTTTGAATCGTTGTTCTGAATCAGTTTACATGAACCAATTCACTAGAATGAATTGTGATCCAGTTCAACAAGGGAGATTGTCAATTCTAATCCATCTCTGTTTTTCACAGGACGTGAACTGTTACCTTGTTGACAATAATGGCTTCACACTGGTCTCAAAGGAGAAAGGAGATGTGAGTGTTTCATACAATTCATTGAACACACATTGACCTTTTGTGACGACATGCCCCAACAGTATTGAGAAGATGATGACTTGCATGTTAGATGACGACTTTGGTGTGAAGGGCAGGTGATGAAATGAGGACTCGATAATGTACCACAAACTGGTCCTTGGAGCGAATAGATGGGATCTCAAGTGAGACAGTGATTGAGAGAATGAGAAAGGACCTGGTGAAATTGGATTAGCTGGGAAAGGTTGCCACATCTTTTTTTAATTCTAGCTTGTGGGCTTTTATTTATAGGACAGTGAAGTGCATACAGAAAATAGTAGCATCAAAATGAAGAATGACACCATTTATGCTAATAAATATGATGAATTACAATTGTTGACCAACAGAAGGTCTGGAATACTTGGCAGCTACACTTGGCCAAGGCCCGCCCATGAAGCCATTTAACCAACATGTCAAACAACCAATCACAGTTAATTTTGTTTTATCGGCACATTTTGGGACTTGGAAATGTCACCACAATAACACAATAAAATGCATTTTATGGATTCTTTGTCTCAAACTTGAAATATTTTACATATATCCAGCATTTAGTTGATCCTGATAAGCGCTCATCATCACAGTTGTAAAGACGATGGCTTTCTCAATCGCATGTAACAGAATGATGTGTCAGTGATGATGTTCTACTATGTTGACTGTTGACGCTGTACATAATTATGTCACGGGAATTTTGGAGAATTTAGCGTTACATCACTTGCTCATCAATGGATCGTCTGCATTGAATGGGTGCTGTCAACATGAGAGTCCAATATAGTCCAAGTAGCTCATAAAAACATCATAGTAATCAACAAGTAATGTGTTTAAATGATAGATTTGTTTCTCACAAACATGCAGCTTTCACTTTACTATGATAATGGATGGACTGGACTGTGTGGAATACCTGTGGATTGTGATGTTTTTATCAGCTATCAGACTCTCATTCTGACGGCACCCATTCACGGCAAAAGATCCATTCGTGATTAAGTGATGTAATGCTAAATTTCAGCTTCATCATATTATATATATATGTTATAAAAAAATAATTTTTCTTCTTCAGAAACATTGTTTAGTGCATTGTTAATTATAAATGGTGATATTTTAGTCAACCGTATGATACATATCATCATTATTGTTGACTTATAAATTCGATTAATTGTGTACTAGTGTATTTTGCTGCATATCCATCTCTACTGTATATGCTGACAATGGTCTCATACCATAACCGCAGCTGTTTGTAGCAACACATGTACTGTAGCTATGTGAGCAGTAGCCAGGAGATTAATGCTTATGTAGTATAATCCCAGATTGCCGTGGGGCAGACAGGGCAGATTCAGGCATCTGTTTGCACATCTGGATCACTACACATCTGTCTATCTATGAGTGTGTATATGTGTGTGTGTGTGTTTATTCATCATGGGATTCAGAAATTATTTCATATTGTGTCTAAACTGTCATACTGTATATCTAAATCTGAATAATCCTTCACTGTATGTTTTAGTCTCTGTGTCTCTGTGTCCTTTCACACAGGTTGGTAAATTCTTTGGGGAAATAGACGGATCTGTCATGGCCCAGTTATTAAAATCTGGCCTGTTTAAAAGGTAACTGGACTCCTCAGAGACTGTTTTTATGTAACATAATGTATTTATATTAAGAATTATCCGTAAGTAAACTATTTGGTGAATTATCTGTGAATTTATGAATGCTGTATGTTGTTCTACAGGGTGACGCTATATGACTACCAGGCCATGTGTAAGAATGCCCATCATCACACTAGTGGAGCTCGACCCCTGCTCAGCGTATGTACATCTTAGCATCTATTAGAGAGAAACTTTATGCAGTCTATATCATGCTGACACTAATCAGGATCCACCTCTGTTCACCTCACAGCCTTTCTATGGTCTACTGGCATTAGTAAAGTGGTTCTTCTCACATTTTGTGATGTAAGTCCTATTTGAGGTTGGGAAACCATTTGAGATGTAATTAGATTTGCCAGTAAACATTTCTGCTCTATTTTAGGTTTCTGTTGGAGTTCAACATCTGTGGTCTTTGGCATAATGACTATGTTGTGGATGGTAAGTTAGAAAGTTATGAAGGATGAAGCGTTTTTGTTTTTGTTCTTGTTCTTGTTCTTGTTCTTGTTCAAACTTCATAAATCTTCAAACACCCAGACATGTAAACCTCATGTCCATCTCAGTTTTATTTTTGTACCATTTAATGTATAATTTTTTGTAGTGTCAGTCTCTCATTTCTTCATTCTCCGTTTCCATTGTTGTTCATCATTTTACTGTAATTGTTTCTGTTCAGCGAAAGCTGGGTTTCACGCAAGTAAGTATCCACATGTGTACATGAAGTCGTCCTTTATCTAGTTTGTGCCCTCCTATGGCCAGGATCCAAATTAGAGCCTGATCCTTTATAGTTAATGAAATTCCTTAGTCCTCTGTAGTGACTTTAGCATAGATCTAAATCTAGGTAAATCTAGGTGTTCTATGATTTTTTAGACAAAATATTAGTCTAGTCTGAAAGTTTAGAAGATCCTGATTCAATATCACAACGAAATCTCCACAACACAATTAAATTATTTCAACACAACAGAAACAGGCCACAATACAACAAAACGATCTCAACCCAACGAAACTATCGCAACATAACAGAAACAATCCATAACACAATGAAACTGTTGCAACACAGTGAAATTTTCGCAACACAACAAAATGATCACAACCCAATAGAAACAAGCCACAACATAATAAAACTATCACAACACAACAGAAACAGGCCACAACACAACAAAACTATCCCAACACCACAAAATTATCACAACAGAAACAAGCCACAACACAACGAAACTATCACAGCACAACGAAATTATCGCTACACAACAGAAACAAGCCACAACACAACAAAATTATCGCAACATAACAAACAATCAATAACACAACAAAACTATCTCAACACAACGAAATTATCGCAACAGAAACAGGCCACAACACAACAAAACAATCTCAACACAACTAAATTATCACAACATAACAAACAAGCCACAACAAAACGAAACTATCGCAACAGAATTATTGCAACATAACAGAAACATGCCACAACACAATGGAACTATCTCAACACAGTGAAAACAACACACTGAAATGACCAAAAAGCAATATAATATTAGCACATTTTTTCCCAGTTTAATTTAACTTTTTATAAATATTACTTGCAATATTATGTTTGAAACCCCAGCTTAAAACCTCTGGACTACAGACAGCTGAAGCTGTTTCTATTTTAATCAAAATCTTGTCTTCTCCAGCACACAGACAGAAGAAGGTGGAACTAATGCAGCCTTGTAACACAGAGTACCCCGGCTTCATGTACGACACGTCTATCAGAGAAACCAACAGCATTATCAAATGTGGCCGTTGTCAGAAGTGAGTCCATCAGTCAGACTGCCTTTAGATTGGTGGGCTTGTTCCAGTAACAATTTGTCAATGTCTCTCTCTTTCTCTGTAATGTTTTAGGATGTTTGTCCTACAGCAGGTTCCTAACAGTAACCTGGTCATGCTGGTGGTCCAGGCCGACTGTGACTGCTCCAGACAGTACGCTCCCATTACACTCGCGCCCAGAGAGGTTAAATATATCCTTCCATGATGATGAGTTTCTTGTGTGGTTTGGTTAAATCTTGTGAAACTGAGGTCTTCTTAACTCCTTTGAACATAACGCCACGGTTAAGTGCAACAGAATGAAATCTCAGAAGATTCGCAGACGACCAGAGTCTTGTCACGCATACCATCCTCATGTAAGCCCACCACAGTCATATAGTGCATGAATAAGTGCATATATAAATATGTAAGGCATAATATTAAAATAAATGACTTTTTTGTTGTATTTTTGTTCTTGCAGGAAAACGCCAAGGATTGTGGTGGAGCATGTGGGATAGCAGTATCTCTCACTCTGTACTTCATGTGTTTGGCCACTTCATTGGCTCTCCACTGAATAATAAAATATCCTTCTGCCATGAACACTGTTCAACAGTGGACCTAAGGATCACAAAACAGGACACTATGGTCAACTATGGATCTCTAGCATCAGGAATTCAACCAAAAACAGGTTTATACTATGTAGTATTTGTTATTATGATTTAAAGGGATATTTCACCCAATGAAAGTGGAATGGCATGAGGGTGAGTAATTAATGACAGAATTAGTGTTTTTTGGTGAACTGTCCCTTTAATTTGCATCATACACAGTAGTTCTGCCTGAATATGACACTGCACAAATGGTATTTTTCTCAGTGGGAGCTACAGCAAGAGATATAATCTTAGATTGTCTCATGTGACTTGATGTTATACATCAGATCTGCTATTCTCTTAATTTTTTATAATGTGTTTAGGATTACAATGAATGTTTCTAATCAAATATAGAGCAGAAGCAGCTAAACTGCTCTTTATTTTCATGATGGTTACTAAATGTTTTTAACTGAGCCACATTTTCAGAAACTCTGTAATGAAAAACATTTCATATGTTGTGAGAAAGATACCGTTTAATAATTTTTTTAAAACGTATATGTGTGTATTTTAGTATTTTTAAGCTTATTGATGCAAGACGAATAGTCTTTAAAAATGGTTTGACAAGTGGTTGAGAAATGTTCTACGTGAATACAGAAGATAGTGAATTATGATGGATTTATTTGGTGTGTTTGATTAAAAGTGCAGAAAATATGAACACATTTTTATTGAAATTTGTTTATATACACAAATTCCCACTTACACCATTAATATAGAATTAGTGAACTCTATAAACCCACTTGTTATTTTTGAGTTTTTTTTTATTTTTTTATTGTTGTATTAACTTTATAACTCTATAATACCACTTAATTTATTTTTAAGTTGTTTAATATTCTTTTTGTTTCAATTATTTTTAATGTTTACACATAAAAACTCCCACATGCATACGTATGTATACTCACACACACACACACACACACTTTTTTTTATTTTATTTAAACTTTTAATTAATTATATGTATATTATAATACTATATATTACTATTTACATTTTGTATTAAAAATTATGTTGTCTTTTGTTTAAGTATATAAATAAAATGTTAAAAAGTATAACACAAAGACCGCACTATAAAGGCCAGAAACATTATTTATTGAACACTGACTGTTCTGACAAATAAATATGACAATAAGAGCACTGATTTCCGATATATTCATCACTGAAGTGAAGTGCCAATAACTTTAAAATGGGCGAATGTTTCATAATAGATCTTTTTGGTTTTAGACAATTTTCCTTTTTTAGCATGTTCACCAAAACTGAGAAGTTAGCCAACATTCACTGCATGACTTTGCAGCTCAAAATGGAATCGTATGAATATCCTTTATCACAAGTACAAAGTGACAGAAATGCTTCTTTGTTGTAAAACGGGACACGTGGTATCACAGGAACCGGATTCCAGCCCCGAACTGCACTCCATCACATATCCTGAGAGATAACATATCAGTACAAATTTATAGTAGAAGAATAACACAAGCACATTAAAAGTGTAATCACATATTTATTTGTGACTGATTGTCTACCTGTCTCCGCTCTGGACACCCATGGGAATGCAATAGTTGAGCTCCAGCCGAGCGATGTTCCCTAGACGCAACACAATACCTGCTCCATAAGACCAGCGGATACATTCAGCCAGCTTGCTCAGGTGTGCCCGGGGTCCTTCCCCTAGTGGATTTCAATTATAGCAATAAATTAATTAAAAACTTCAGGAAAAATAAAATCATTGCAGCTTTCTTTATCTTACCATAGTTGAGGTTACACAGGTTTCCGGCATTGAGGAAGAAATGTGTCCTGAAAAGATCTCCGAAGCCGCCTCTACCTGGCCTGAATGGGAGAGGGGTGTACAGATGAAGCCCTCCAGCCCAATATGCCTCCCCACCGAGGTAATCGCCTGTCATCAAAGTGAGAAAACAAACCTTAGTCGTGAATATTGAGATACTGAGCTTCACTGACAGTCAGAGTCAGTTACCTTCACTCTGAGGGCCGATGCTGTACATGCTGAAGCCCCTCACACTGGTCGGACCACCCAGATAAAACCTAAACACACGTTTGAATACGAAAACAGCATTACTTTGTGTGTTTGTGGGTTATTTTTACCAATGACTGGGAATTGTCAAACCTGTCAGCAATACACGAGGGTTTGTTTCCAAGTGGAAGCAACATACCGCCCCACAGAGAGGTAGAGAGCACCTACAAAAATAGAAGAAAATAAGCAAACAGAACCCTCCAAAACTGTTAAAAAAAAAAAAAAAAACATTTTTGTTGAAATAAAATAATTAAAACTAAACTTATTTTGAGTGCAGAAACAAATACTTTTTTTTTTTTGTATTAATAATTATTATTATGACTCTTGTTGAAAGTTGAATTTTTTTTTTAGGTCGAATGTTTAAAATGACTAAAACTAAAGAGAGCCCTCCACATCAACAAACTATGATGTTATTAACTAAAACTATGACACTAAAAATATTTGTTTAAAAAGTGTAACAATGTTAACTGAAATAATATATATATATATATAAAGTCTACATATTTTCAGTTAGTTGCCCTTTCTAATTTGAGCTTAGTTGAAGTTGGAGTACCACAACTACTAAAATGTTAATAAGTACTATAATACGAGGCAGTCATGGCCTAATGGATATATATATATATATATATATAACACCATAATAAAGAAACATAAGCAATAGTTTCCTCCACAGCATCTCACCGAATCCCAGAACAGAGTCTTGTTGAACTGAATCTCGAAGTCTTCCTTCAGGAAACTGACATCTCCTCCAGTGTAACCTGCCAGTTCCTAAAAGACCATAAAAATGAAGTAAATAATGACAGTACTGGATAAACTATTTCTTATAAGCACAACAAATGATTCAAACAAACCTGGTTGATCTTAAATAAGGCACCTTTTCTTGGAAGTATGGAAGAATTGCGTGTGTCGATGACCATTGTGTGCTGTGAGAAAAATACCATGGATTTAAAATCATACATCTACGAGTGTAATGAGATCTATGAGGTTTCAGAGAAGAAACATACGGAAAGTGAGGACTTAAGGGAATGGCCACTCTCCTCCCTGACAGCGAAGGAGGCCGTGCGAGCCAAACAGCCCAGCTCTCTCCACACACCCTCCCACTTCAAAGTGTGATTTGTCCTCCAGATGGGGAACTGGTGGTTATAGACCAAACAATCAATACATAAATTAGATAGTATCTTACACGCATATAGTTAAACTTTTGACTTTATTGCCAGGATATTTAGCATCTGAAAGGAAAACTTCTAGAAATGCATATTCAATAAGTTCACACGCAAAAATACCCGCACCTTTTAGCGCTTATTCTTTACTGTGTGTCTAAATCCAGTGCTGTTTTAATGCCAAAAGATTTTGTGCAGGCACAAGCTGTAAATCTAAATTATTAATGACATGATATTTGGTTTGTTAAAGAGAAAATAAATGTAAAAATGAGATCAAATAAAATACAATATTATACAAATTTAAATAACTGTAGTTTTATTAAAACAAAAGGATTTTAATAAAATAAATACTTTACACTGAACTCTGTGGAGACCCCTCTATCCGTTTCTCTGAGTGAGCTCCAAGGGAACTGGCCCGTGACTTTATACAAGTTAATGGCAAAGCTGAAAGAGTAAGTGAGTGTCAACAACAAACCTGGGAAACCCGGTACACAAAATTCACAAACAACCACAGACACATGATTACTATAAATCTTGAAATTCTGTGCATGTTAAAATTTAGTCATTATTTCAAAAGGTTGATAAATTTTGGGGTAAAGTTTGGGTAGGACATATAGAAGATTTTGACCCTTTTCATTGTGAATATGCTTTTGTTGTCATGAAAAATATTGGCTAGTTGCTTATTCTAGACTTCTTATTAACTGGACTAAACGATATGTCTTGTTTTGTCGTCCCAGATAATATACATTGTAAATGTTTACAGTATTTAGTAAAGACAGTTGAGTTTTAAATATTATATCAAGTTTGTTTACTAATGAGAAATGTACTCAACTTAAATGACTAACTTAGCCAACTTGACAGTTCAAACCAATCAAAATTTAAACGCAAATCTTCACCACCAAGCCAAGAAACATACTTGCGCTCAAAGTGTCCGGGCTGGGGCTTAAAGAATGACAAGCCATATGAGGTTTCCTTAGTCCCATAAGAGAACTGGAAAGTCAGCTTCTCTGCACGGCCAAAAACATTGGGCAATTTCAGACCCAGCACCTGAAATGAGAACCAGAACAATACTTCTGTAAATAATTTTGGTTTCTTAACATAGACAGCCAACACGGCCAACAGTGACAATGCAGGGGTCTGAAGCTCACCATGCTTCCCTCGTTGTTCCCAACCATAGTGTTGTAACTTCCCGTCATTCTTCTCAGCTCCTTCACCTCAAAAGTCACATCTAGTCCATTCGGCAGCGCGTCAGCACCTGATGTTTCCAGAGCAATTCAGACTTTGATTCACCACTTTCATTATTAGTTACTTACCACAGGCTTATTATTTATCGTACCTTCAGCAGTGTCAATGACAACTTCCACATGTCTGAATATCCCCAGACGCAAAAGTTTCTGTCTGGCCTCATGGGACTTCTTCATTACCTGTAAAACAATTGTAAAGACGTTTAATAATAGTTTAAATATAGTAAAAAAAAAATATTGAATACAATTTAGTGTAGGCTATGTAGTATGTAATACAAAACTGTGTAGTTTATACGCAAGCTGAATCTATGTAAAGTGATACTCACATCAATCAAGTTTTTGGCACGGAAAACATCGGCAATCTCATATGTTAGAAGGTCTTCTTTTGTTCTTCCAAGACCATCGATGTGCACATGCTGTACTACAACCTAAACAATTGAAATACAAATGAAAACACCAGTACGCCTGGTACAAAACCACATGTATGTACAAGCAGCATATAGAACAATCACGTAAAATCCATCTCACGTCTTTATTTTCAAGAACTTCCTGTTTCTCTTCATGCTCTGGTTCTCCTAGGTCCATGTCATCAGCTTGAACCCCCAGCTCAGGTCCTTGCATAGGAAGGGGGTCCAGACTCTGGGTCAACAGATATGTAAAAGTGAGTAAGTTATAGTATTTTTAGGCATATTATGTTATTATATAAAGCATGCTCAGAGAACCTGATATGTCTCATAAACAATGTGTAAAACTAGAACAGATGTTTAAAAAGCGCGCATAAGTATTGTACGACAGCACTAACGTTAGTTTATTAGTATCCAGTGCTACTGTATACGAGTCTGTTTATTGACAGTGAGAGTTTATATGTGCAAAGACGATTTATTATCTTATAAACAGTTAATCTGGATTTATGTGGAGTAATGTTACTAAACGTCATCCAGAGCTCGGCCTGTCATTCAAATACTCTGTTCAGAGGTCATTCCTTTAGTATCTCCGACAACTCTGGAAAACGCTCTTACCCTGGCATGCACGGTCCCCATGTTCAAAACACTTTTTACATTCAAATGTCCCCAGTATTATAATAAACACAGTTCAGTACTAATACAGAACTATCCGCGGTCTGTCTCTGGCACACTACAACACTCTCCCGGTGGCCGCCATGACACTTAGTAACCACGCCCATCGGGAATGATGATTGGCGGAGGAGGACGGAACAACTACGTCATGCTCGTCACTATTTTCCCTAGAAAATATGAAGACAAATTTAGGCTCTATATCCTTCGGTCCTATCGCTTTTGAAATAAAAAGTGCATTTATTCGCTTTTTTAGCAGAACATTGTGGACAACATGATTACTGGTTGGTTACGCAATCAAGAAGGCGGAGCCAACTCCTGATTGACAGCCAGTTGCTAGACATATCCATGGAAACAGCTAAGCGTCCTCGACTGGCTGCAGAGGTGTTGAAGTGAAGTTAAGTTGAAAAACGACTGTGGAAATACGAATTAAACACAAGAATGCATCCGAGGTCGGCTGTGGAGAGTTGGGTTAGTATGAAGGCGCTTTACTAATTAGATAATTTCTAAATTAAAAATTGGCAGGGAAATAGGATCTGGACACTACATTTCCTAAATAAAAAAGGGTTAAAATAAGTTCAAACATTGTATTTTATACATTATAATATATTAAAATAAATATAATAGATTATATAATAATTTTAAAAATTTAAATATTGTATTTCACAAAAGTTTTAATATTGGTTACATTCAGGTGTCACCTTCCACGCAGATGCCTCACATCTCAAGCCATATAGACCTGAGGCCAATGACACAAGGGCTCACCATCATGCCCCGAGCTAAGAGTGCGTCTCGGATCTCCTCAGGAGAAATCTCAAGGAGAAACACAATCAAGTCTGACTCTGGTATGGTCTATGCTGTTTATTTTCTTGATAAAGAGAAAGCTTGTTGTTAAGGAGATTTCTTTTTTTATAACTTCCTCTTCACAGCCTCCTCTGTGCAGTCTGTGGCAGATGAGAATCTTTCTTTGGCGGACCTTGAAAACCTACTCTTGGAGAGAATCAAGGACAAAAAAGAGGACTTGAAGGCTGCTTTTGAAGCTTTTGACCAGGACGGTGACAAAGCTGTCACCAAAGGAGAGTTCAGACGTGTAGTCGAGGGGTTTCTTGTTCCACTTACTGAATCTCAATTTGAGGGTCTGTTAGCAAAGGTGTGTTCATTTAGAATTACAAAAGTAACCCACTTTCTTCAGTGCACTTACTGTAATGCCATATTACAGTACCTTTTTGTTTCACAAGTCAGTATCCAGACTTTTCTGTTTTAAAAAGCTAAGAAAGTGATGGTTCTTTGAAAAAAAAACATTTGACTTTGTGAAACCAAAAATGGTTCTTCTATGGCATCACCTTTATTTGTGTTAAGCTGTGATTTTTTTTGTTTTCATATTATTTACTTCATATTTTCACTCATTAAATTTAGTACAATGTTTGTATTAGATTGACTTTAGAGAAAATGGAACAATTTCGTACATGAAGTTTCTCAGAAGATACTGCAACATTTCATCTGCAGTGGGCAGGTAATGCATGTTTTTGTAGCTATTTTCTCAATTATTAGATTTCCTTCACACTCCATTTTAAAATGTTTGAGTTTAGTAAGATATAAGGATTCTCTCACCCAAGCTATTTGATCAAAAATACTGTAAAACTAACAATAATGTGAAATATTACAGCTGTTTATGTTTTAAATCTTTTTTTTAAATGCAAAGCTGAATTTTCAGCAGCCAATATTCCAGTGTTAAATGTTCCTCGAGAGATCATTCTAATATTCTGATTTAGTGCTCAAAAACATTTATATAATTAAAGGTTAAAACAGTATCCATGGTACATTAAAAACATTTTACTGTCACTTCTAATCCATTTAATGTGTCCTTGCTAAATTATAGTAATCATTTCTTTAAATCTAAGTTTCAAACAGTGTATAATATTTCTTTACATATTCAATATATAATTTCTTAACAGAATGCCATGCAAGAGTGGAAGTTACAGAAACTTGTCACTTGGAGAACTACAGTGTCGTCTGAAAGAGAAGGTGTAGAGTACAGCATGGTATGAATATTATATAAATACTAACCTGTTGGTATTAGTGTGTAATATATGTGATTCTCACCATTTCAGATTGGAGGCAATTTGAAAAACGTCACCAGGGCTTTTCGACTGTTTGACTACAACAGCGATGGGCAGATACAGCAACATGAGCTGCGTAAAGTCCTAGAGGGATACTGCTTTCCCATGAGTCAGCCGGAATTCCACAGGTCCCGGTTTTTCAATTTCATGGAACCGTCCTGAAGTATTATTGTTATTCCCAGAATGCTAATTGTTTTGTGTATACTGTATGTCTTCTCTTTTAGACTATGGTCACATTACTGCGTGAATAATTCTGACACAATATCTTACAAGGAGTTTCTTGAGAAGCTTGGTGTTGATTGTGAAAACCATAGAAAAATTGCACCGGATTCTATACAACTGGGTACAGTTATATGAAAACAATTACTAATTTTGGCATCAGATTACATGATCAGCCGAATCAGAATAAAATATAGCCTGACTTACAACTGCTTTCAGCACTGAATTGGGATGCTGTCAGTCATGCTACAACAAGGCCTAAAAGTAAGACGAGCATAAGGGCTTTTTCAAGCAAATCCAGGGACACCTTGGATGAAGTCCAGACCAGGTTTTTGAGCAAAGTGAGTACGACAGAGATCATTTTATCTAAAACATATGAGAGTTTTATTAAAATTATTTTGCTGTTTTAATTTACAGATCAAGAAGAATTATAGCCTTGTTGAAAAAGCTCTGCAGTCATTTGACATCACAAACAGTGGGTTTGTCTCTCAAGAGGATCTCAAATCAGTCCTCAGTAATTTCCTCTTCCCCATGGATGATAATATCTTCAAGGAGTTATTGAACAGGTATGAGATATTAACATATAGTTTATGTACCCCCCTGAAAGCAACTCTGAAATTCATCTAGTTGATTTAATGTCACAGATTTGGAGTAAACAGCACAGAGCCTGTGCAATGGAGAATATTTCTTGGATTGTTCAGAGACGACATAACTGTGCAGTACGTTGGCTATAAAGTTTTTAGTCTCAGTTTTCTGTGCATGTAAAAGTATCTTTGATTATGCATATATTTTTAATGTCTCAATCAGGAAAGATTCTGTTCCAGCAACTCCAGACACATGCAGTATTGAAGCAATTCTACTAAACTTACGTCAACATGTTTTTGATAACCAGTCTCTTCTGACAGAAGCCTTTCTGGACTTTGATAAAGTGAGTGTAATAAAAAAGTTGTAAACTATGCAATTCAAATCACAGCTATTTATAACAATGATAACTGTTTCTGTAGGACAGAACAGGGCTTATTAGTAGAGATGAACTACGCAGGGCTCTGGAGAGACTCAGCTTCTATCTCAGCGATGAACAGTTCACCGCTCTTGCTGTATTCTTGGATGTGGAACATACAGATGCCATAAATTACCAACAATTCCTGAACTTCCTCCATCACCAAAGACCAGTCATGGTATTATAACCCTTATTATAATATCCAAGGTCACATATTACCTTAAAAAAGATACAAATGAGAAAAAGTAAATAAATATTGCATGAAGTAAATAGATTTTATTATTAGGACTCTTAAGATTTTTTGAATTGTGACTTTACTTTTAGGACAATCAAGCTTATTTGACCCTTTTCACAATACTGCAATATGGACATTTTGATTACTAAACAAAAATAACATTTTGAGCTCTCACACATAAAAAAATGATTTTTTGATAAAAAATATGATTTTATTATATAAGATATGATTTTTCTTGACAGGTTTGCATATATATGGGTTACTTGCAAATGAAAATGATTCAACATATTAAATTGTGATTTTTTTCCAGGAGACACCAAAGCTCAATAAAAAGGATTCAGAAGAGTTAAATACATTGCCATCCACAACAATATCAACACAGAATGCTGTAAGTAACCTTCAGAGTTTTTTAGTTTTTTTTTTTTTTTTCTAAATTCGACTTTAGAAACTATATCCAACTTTGATAAAAACATGTTTTTGTCTCTCTACAGGTGGAGCAGATTCTGAAGGAGAAACTCTCTGAGAATTATGACATGCTGATCGAATCTATCACCAACATAACCCAGAACCAGAGTGACACCATTCCCCCAGAAGACCTTAGGAGATTGATCCGACAACACGGACTACCGCTCTCTGAACGCCACTTCATCAAGTCAGTCTCACTTCTCTGCCTCCAGCCTTACCTCTGGATACTGACTAATTCCCTCTGTTTTCCCTTAAAGGCTTTGTGAACCATTTTTGGAGGGTGGAAATGTGAACTACAAGCTATTTTTGAAGAGCTTGGGTGTTTCAGACAAGACTGAGGGCCGCCTCAGTATCATTGAGAGGTTTGTATGATCAATAATAAGCATCAGAAGTGATGCGCTCAGATAAATATTTTTTGAAAAATATTTTTAGAGAGGAAAAGGCACATAAAGCCTCTATATTGAGCTTAAAAGCACAAGCAGTAAAGGACGTTGTCCTGAGGAAACTCAAGGAGAGGCTTCAGAGACGCGGAATGTCCCTTCAGGAATATCTGAGGTCTAAAAGGAAAAGCATAACAGCAGTTCTTACTCTGAGAGATTTCTGTAAGGTACGATATGAGATCATTTTGACATTGTGAAGGCAACATTCAATCAGTGTTTTAAGCATTCAGTTATTTACATTGATTCATGTCACTCTTGCTTTTAGATTCTGGATGACTGTGGTATTTTCCTAGAAGGACCACAGTTCCAGATGCTTATTCAGTCTCTTGGTTTTAATTTGGGTTCGATTTCTGTTACTGACTTTGTGGCCAACTATGAAGGTTTGATTTTTCACAACACACAATCTATTTTCTTAACACAAACATATGGTACAAAAAATAATGAATAAATTTCTCTCTTCAACACAGAAGTAACAATAACAGAAAAGGGCAAACACAAACAGACAAAAGATCTTTTGACTGCAGAGGACTGTCTAACTCAACTTAAAAAAAGGATCAAGGAATATCATGGGGTATCAAACCAACAGATTATATTTAATTATTTACTACTAAAAAAGTCTCTAAATACATTGTAGGCCACTCTATATTTAGTCTTTCTAATGGTATCAACAAATACGGTATTTTTTTAAAGGCTTCACCTAAAAACAACACTTGTGGCAGAATAAGTCCCACTGCTTCAAGCATCTACCTTGCTCTTGTTTGCAGGATGCTCTGACTGCTTTCCGCCTCATGGACAAGAACCGAGATGGTGTGGTGAATCGGAATGACTTCAGAGCTCTGTTTGACAGCCTGATGTTTGTAACCCAAGAGAAGGAGTATCAGAGACTGCTTGACCTGCTGGGCCTTACACCTGGCTGCACACTCAACTACACTGAGTTCTACAACAAAGTTCACTCTAGCAGCATGACGAAATCACATCACCCAAATAACGCCTCGTAAAACACACTCTGGAATTTATATTTATCTCAGCTACTTGTATTTATCTTAGCTGGTTTGTAACAAAAATGTTTTTTTTTTCCAGACAAGATGGATATCTTGACATTGCTTGTGATCAGGTTCATGATTATTTGGCTTCCATTGCACAGAAAAGACCTTCAGAGCTATCAAAGGTAATCTATATCCAGTCCTGGTCACTTTTTTGATGTTCTATGACCGTTGTCTTGAATGTACACTGACACCTAGTGTCTTGGATGTGGAATCGTGCAAACATATAGCTTTCCGTTAACAGTATTAGAGTAGAAATGCATTATTAGCAGGCAGCCATGTTTATAGCAAGATGTGTTTATGTTTTATTAAGATAATCTGAAAGTACTTGACCGGTCATGTGATCTCAAAATGGCGTCCTCCATGAGGGGACCTGCTATGTACAAACATTTTAATGAGGAATTAAACATACTTATCACATAACAATTTTGTTGGCAGGCCTTTTGTCAGTTGGGTGACGATGTTAAAAGCATCATGACCAAAAATGGGCTAAAGCAGTTGCTTTTTAAATACTACATGCCCATCACACCAAATGAGTTTGAAAAACTCTGGGACAGGTAAGAATTAAATAAAAGGTATTTGATCAGTTAAGCTGATCCAGAATCAGTATTAGCATGGTGTTAACTAAAATATATATCTGAAAAGCATTCAGAAATTTCAAATGTCTGATTTGTGCTGTAAATAAAACTAACTCTTTTTTCACAGATATGATGAAGAAGGGAAGGGCTTTGTCACTCAGACAGAGTTTTTAAGAAAGCTTAAAATCACATCAGATGAAGACAGCCAATCAGACTCTTTACAAGAACAGCTCACAGAGAGGGCGATTTCCGCACATGACCTGGAAGTTATGCTACAAAATCTTAGGTGGAAATAATCTCTGTATTAAATGACAAATGTAACAAAGTGGATGAATATATTCTCCTCATGCATATAGTGTTACATGGACCTATCTGTGTTTGAAGGAAGTGGATCGGGAATGACTTTGAGAGTGTGAGTCGAAGCTTCATGATTCTGGATAAAAACAAAGATGGTCAGTTGACCTTGACGGACCTGCTCTCTGTCCTGCACAGACATGGATTTCGACTACGAGAACAACAGCTCATACATCTACTGAACCTGTAACTCTATGTCATCTATATAATTTACTAAAAATATGGTGAGTTACTGCATTGTACTTCATCTTTTGTTTTTGTTTTTCAGCCTTGGGTTTGACAGCAGTCTGAAGGAGCTGCCATACCTTGATTTTCTAAAGCATCTCGCTGGACCTCTAGTTTCCAGCGGGTCTGCAGTCGAGCCTCCTCAAGGTCCAACTGTGGGTTCTCCAGAACCAGTGGAGGACAAAGAGGAGCTGAGCCCAGAAAAAACAATACAACGAGTCAAAGAGCTAGTTACTGCTTCCTCAGACACTCTCTACAAGGTACTGACTTATTTTATGTTTACACTATATTAACATTGCCATTTTAGCCAGTGAAGTCTATTGTAAACACTGTAAACAGTGATGGGTTTAATACTTTTATTTAGCACGGAAAACATTCAGAATCATGCCAACCTCAAATTGCTGCTGTGCTTTGTTTTTAGGCCTTCTCCGCGTATGATAAGACTGGAGATGGTACGATACCACAAACAGAGTTTCGACATGTTCTGGACCATTTCTGTATGCGTCTCTCAGATGTGCAGTTCAGGAAGTTGCTGTCTGAGTTGAGAATAAACGAAGGGGAGGAGATTATGGTTGACTGGAAGGAATTCCTCCAAGTATTCAACCTCCACAAAAAAGAGGTGAAAAGTTTTTTTTAATGGTTGAGTTTGTGCTTTTTGCACAATATGAGGTTGTCATCATTTAGAATGGAAGTAGCATATGGTTTATAATAAAACGCTATTTATTTCTTTAACTCTGACAGACGGCAGATGAATGGCTGAAGAAAATCCATAAGATGCGCTTTCCTAATCAGCCCCGAGCTTTAGTCATCAGCGACATTTTGCGGCGGGTACAGGAGGTTGTGTCGGCCCGCATGTACACTATAACAAAGGAAATGGTAGACCTCGACTACGCCAATATAAACACAATCTCCAAATCTGACTTTAAGACCATTTGTGACCGTCACTTCATGAGGCTCACCGATGAACAGGTAATTTCCAGTACCACATGAGCTTCTTTAATAGTTCCTTCAATAGCTTGAAAAACAACTAACTCTTCCAGTTTCAAGACCTGTGGAAAACGCTACCAGTTAATGGCTTTGGGAATCTGGAATATCGCGAATTCCTGAAAAAGTTTAGTGGAGAACAGCAAGGCCTGAAAAAGGCTGCTAAATCATTGCCTGGTTCAGCAAGAGCAACGTCGGAGAGGCCAATATCCCTCAGACGCCCCAAAACAGCTCCATCTGCCTTTAGGCGCTCTGCGGTACATTTACTTGATGCTGATTACTTTGCATTGGATTTTACAAGTTCTCTAATGTCTTTTGTATCCCACCACCCTTGTCCACAGTCATCAGTGTCAGAGCAGCTTCAGAGACCCTCCACTGCGAGCAGAAGGTCTGCACCACTGCTGAACTGTGAGGATGTGGAGAAGAAGGTAGGTTCTAAGATCCAGGAATGCTGGAGGCACATCCAGAGGAGATGCAGGCAGGAAGACCCCGAGAGGACCGGAGAAATAGATGTGGATGTATTCCTAGGTACATTGTTGAGACCAGATATCTCTTCATTTAACAGCAACTTTCAACCATATAAAAAGACAAAACTAGGGAATTTTTAAAAAGTAACTGAAAAACAATGTCATGGACATTGCCTGTTGTGAATACATTTTTTCTAGCTATGTTCAGATCTAAAATATTCCAGCTCTGACTTCAGAATAACAAATTGTTCTTTCAAATCAGATCTTTCAATTAATCTGTAAAACTAGTACAGAAATAGGTCACAATGGGTCTGAATTATAAATATTTTTAGATAATTATAAATATCATAAATTCTTTTGATGTTTTATTTTTAAATAATTTCATTTTATAATATATATTTCTGATATAGATTATTATGTATAACATTTCATGATATATATTCTATATAATTTATTGCACAAATATAACATTATAAAATTATATAATTATGCATTTAAAAACATGGAATAGTCAATAATTATAATTATATAATTAATATAATTATATTATTTTTTTGAAAGACTGATTAGCAAGTGGGTCTGAATTATAATTATTTTTAAATAATATAGTATAATATAACTATAATATAGTATTTGTATGTATTTTATTATAACAATAAAAATAATGTATCATAAATTGTTAGAATTCATTCATAATTTTTTTTTTTTTCTGAATAAATTATTAGCAAATGGGTCTGAATTATGGTTGATGATTTTATGGTTATATATAATAATCATATTCTAAATAATATGACATAAAATAATGTAATATAATATATATTTTAACCAATTTTCTATTTTAATTAACCTAATGTAAAGTCTTTATCTCTCTCTCTCTTTCTCTCTCTTTCTCTCTCTTTCTGTCTATATATATTATGGGAATTATGGATTTCATTGGCCAAAAAGTGGAAAGCTAATCATAATGTACTGCAAGTTTCAAAGGAAACATTACATATAATTTTTTTTTCTTTGCAGCAGTAATTTTAGTTACTTATGCTATAGATTATATTGTCACATTGTTCTTTGGTAGCCTAATAGTGATTTTAAATTGATTTTGTGCAGACATACTCCAGGGTCTCCATATTGAGCTGAGTCCACTTGAGTTTGAGCAGCTGGCTGTCAAATACGACATTAAAAACAGCGGACGTCTCACTTACCCAGACTTCCTGCGGCACTTTGTGCTGATGTTCAGTCCTCAGAACACTACATCCCACAGACTCAAACTGCAGCTCCCCAGAACACCAGTGAGTTCACTGCTGTCATTTTAAATATAATTGATGAATTGTGAATATGCTCACGCAGTATTTTCTGACTCCTTCAGATGAGTCCCGGCCCACTTAGTGGCCAGTGTGCTGAAGCCATGCTGAGAATCTCCAGGCCTATCCAGCTCTTCTGGAGGCAGATGAGGCATAAATTCATCACCTTTGACAAAGAGCGCACTGGAAAGATTTCTATTCAGGACTTCAGAAAGGTACAAAGCACTGTTTTACATTTATCCCTTTCAGTTCATGCCTTGTATATAATCATGCAACTTTTTGCATTATTATTATTATTTTTTTTGTAGGTTCTGAGGCAATACAGCGTGAATCTGTCAGAGGAGGAGTTCTTTCATTTCACTTCTTTTTTTGACAAAAACCTCACAGGATGGATTTCATACAATGATTTTCTGCGCATTTTCCTTAAATGAGTGTAGTTTCATATGTTTATTAGTTTGGAGTGTCATATTGCATTGTTTTAGCACCGCTGATGTCGCAGTTTTTTAAAATAAAAAGACTGATTATACTAATCAATAATTTGTTGTTTTTATTCACACAGCAAGAGAATATGTTTAAAATAGGATTTTAAATGTAATATTAACAACAATTTGAAATTATATATTATACCTTTCATATTTTATATACATTTCAACAACAAAAAAAGAATTCTGAAAAATTAATTGTATTATGAGTTGTCATGTTTTTTTTTTATTGGGGGGAGGTTTGAGTTTAACAGTAAAGAAGATCTCATTCAGGTGAACTCCTTTTGAGCGACCTTTTGCTTCCTGCATGATGAATAGATAAGTGTTAATGATGATTTATGACTTATACTTTGCTCTCTGTCTAGGCGTTTGACGGTATTTTTGTGATAATTCGAAATAATTGTCAGTTTTTCAATTAAATACTTACTTAATTTTATTAGTTTGATATTTTGCTAACTTCATTAGTATATACTCAGTTAGTCTATATATTTCTATATTACTGACACCTAGTGGTGCGGATGCAGCCACACGCATGAGCCAATATTTTTAGTTGCCATAGGAAACCGCGCTTTATCGAGACTAATATTCCCCAAAGTAAACATTAATATAATATTTCTAAGCATTTCTCATCTTTAAATGGTTAGTTCATGTCCTCATATTTGCGATACCCCCCCCGGAAATGGCGGAAACAGGCTTTCGTGACGTCTAAAATGTTCTGCGAGTCATGTGACCTCCACATGAGGCGACCCGCTCCATGTAAATTAAAATAGTTTTTCTACATCAGTGTACCTTTTCCTTTTTTTATACACATTTTCAAGATTATTTTCATTATTTTTTTACGTTATGATTAGGAAAAATATTTGCTCAGTGTCTTTTATTTAATTGTAATTAAATCCAAATTAAATGAAAGTTTCAACCTTTTTTTTGTGTTGTTTTTCCCCATCTTATCTGTTTTCATCGGTATGTAGATGGAGCACTGTGTGATAACATGCCCTTTTCTAGTCTGAGGAACACAATCACCATCTCGCCTTTCTCTGGAGAGACACCAGTCCCTTTGCTTCAGCCCTTTTTACTTCCATGACATACACTACACTAACGTCAGCACTCTTTTCACAAATCAACTTCATTAACGCACAACAAGTGGTCATTGCAATTTTTCCTCCAGAACCAGAGGTACATTTTTGAATGCTTAATTTTCCAAAACATACTCTACTTAGGCCCATATAACCTTATTGTGGTGTTTTATAGGTTCTTGC
>JAUMHI010000074.1:107697-122910 GCA_032359435.1 Enteromius unitaeniatus
TTTTGAATGCTTAATTTTCCAAAACATACTCTACTTAGGCCCATATAACCTTATTGTGGTGTTTTATAGGTTCTTGCCGAGATGTGTCAAAATGGATACAAGGATGCTTTCCTCCTTTTAAACGAAAATGGTGAGTAGCCTTAATGTTTGGACAGATATCAAAGAAAGCTTTCTCAATAAGGTTTAAAAGATATTACGAATCTAAGACGTCCAAATATTAAGTGTGATGTCCCCAAATAAAATATTTTGCCTTCAGTTACTTACGCATACAGAAATATCCAACTCTTCACCAACTCCTTCAACTTCAAACTCACTGACCAGAACCAGCTCTTGTTCCTCCTGTTCTTACATGCACTGTAATTATTTTAAATAATGTTTCAAAAACATTTAGAATCTTGATTTTTATGTAATCACACCACTTTGACTGAAATTGCCTCTAAATTAAAGATATAAGATAATTTATAAAATTAATCAATGTTAGTGCTTGTTTTTTGTATAATCTACTAAAAAATACAATATGTAATTAAACATTTTCTACCAGTTTGCAATCTTTTATCACAAAAATATAATATAACTAATATAGAAATAAATGTAGAAGCAGAAAATATCACAACTGTTGTTTTAATTAACAAAACAGATAATCATGTTTACAGAAAGCGTAAAATAAAATAAAAAAAATAGCACCAAGTAAAAGCATGTGAATAGATCCATAAATTATGGCATGTTCAGGTTCACTTATATAAACAGTCATACTGTATTGTATGTTACAGTACTGAAAGCGGAGAGGTTGTGTACATTTATTTTAAAGTGATGCTGATGCTTCCTCATAAGAAACACATTTAAAGACATTTCCAATGTACAGTCACTGGTAATTAGTCTTGCACTTGCACCATAGTAGTCCTTTTAACATGTAAAAAGACCTAATCTGTCACATTATGATAGTAACAAAACATTATTTAAATGTTATCCTCACAGATTTTGCAATATGATCTTTAAAAATGTGCACTTTAAAAAAAGTTTGGGTAAAATATTTCACTTAAAATATTACTACAAAAGCAAACATAATACCCCCCCTCCTAAATGAAATAATAGTGAACGCTCCTTATGAACAAATCAAGCATCAGTCCCTGATATCACATAATGCAATAAACCAGTGCTCAGAACCTCGACCACTAAACTACCCAAAATAACGTCAATGACTCTAAACCAATGAAGTAAAGGAAGAGTATATTCTCCAGTTCCATAGAAATGCTAATTCCTAAAAGGTCTAATTGAAATTCATAGTAAAAACTGTTCTTTTCTTTTATAATTGAAGTTCAGAGGTACAGTTTCTTTGAAAGCACAGCAGCTGTTGGATTCTCCTTGTGCAAGTTGGGCCACATTGCATCATACTGCGGTTCCTCAAATCGGTCCTGACATGATAACATAACAGACTTGTCACAGCAATGCACAGGAGAAAGAAACCAATGCCCCAAAGACTCTTGGATTCGACTGAGAGAAGATAAGAGGCACAGCATCTCTAGAAGAGCACAGGAACCGGCAGGCTTCATCTGAAGTCCCTCAGAACAGTCCTCATACACCCCAGCTTTGGGCTTGAGAGGTGCTGCCAATATCTGGGATCTGATCGGCAAAAGACTGCGTCATCCACTGACCGTCCTGAACCTGGCCAACCGCGTTTGGATTCGTAGGGCCCTTCTCCGCCGCGTCAGCTGGAGGTACAAACACAAAAACTGATTTTAAACATCTGACTTTTATTGTATGGACAAAAACATATCTTCGTTTGTGTACCGACCTTTCTCCTCAGATTTGGAGAAGTTACAGTATCCATTGCTTTGGCCTCCTTCAGGTGCCGGTTCTCCATACGCTCCTCCGAAAGCTGCCTCATAACCAGGGTCATAATTCTCTTCCTTGATGGCCATCCTCTTAGCGTCCTCTGTAAGACAGAAGGAAGATCAAGTGGTCAAGTACAGTTCATAATTGTGTAGATCAGGAGAGCAGTCATATACGGTCTGCTTGTACCTTTGGCCAGGCCGAGATCAAACGAGTAGTTCACTTCTTCTACCTCCTTGGGCTTTGCAACTCCCTTCAGCTGATCTCTGAGCTCTCTAAGCTTGATGTAAAAATGTACTTTATCCTGAGCACGAGGAAACTGAGCACAACGGGCGCTGGAGGAGGGCATCAGGTACAACGCCTACAGAAAACCATAGTATATCAGTATATGACTACATTTTCATGAAGTTAACAAATAAAAGGTTTCTTACCGTCTCAGAGTCAGGAACCCTGTGAGGTTGTAGGCCAAATTCAAGCGTTTTGGGCTTCTTTCCAAATATCTCCCTACAGAACATTTCATATATACCTGGAACAAAAGTTTGTTAAATACAAAAAAATCATTAATTGCACACTTTCAGGGAACCAGTTTTTGTATTTTGTGTTGGAATACTTACATTTTCCATTAAAAACTGCTATGAGCGGCTTGAATTTCTTTATCTTTTCCACTAAGATTTTACCACCTTCTCGAAGCTCCTTGCTGCAGAAGGTGACAGGTAATACAGTTCAGAAGATAGGAACATCACTATTTCCAGTAAATATTGACATTAGAGTAACAATTTACCCCACCTGGAGAGATCTTTGCTTCCCGGTGTGGCTCTTGCTACCATATTTGTGAAGCCAATGCCATATTTCTCAGGCAAACTATGATCATCCATGTGATTTAGCAGCTTTTCTGTGAATCCAGACAGGAACAGACACTTCCCTAAAGGATTGACAAGAACAATTAGAGGTTAATAATCGAAAGATTAGAGATTTTAAACTATTAAATTTTTACATTTAATATAATATATTCATATATTATAGATTTAAAAAAATATGATGCTGCATAATTATTTGCGTTACTTTATATCAGAATATATATATTTTTAATATTCAAATAAAAGTGTCATTATATTAGAATCTCTGTATTTACATTACACAACAGTATAAAATATTTATTTGTGTGCAACTTCTTTTTAGAATGTTAATAGAATAATTTTCTATGAATTTATTAATAATAATAACAACAAATAATAGCGCTGTTATTAACAAAGACATAATAAAATATCTTTACATTGAAATACAATGTCTATGTAACCGTTTTATACTATTCATTTTAAAGATATGAATATAAGCAAACTGATATCATTGTTTAGAATGTTATTTAGATTATATTACAATATTTTTAACCTTTTATATTAATAAAATTAAAAAACGACAATATATTAGGGCTGTCAAATCAATTAAACATCTAAAATAAAAATGTATTGTTTACATGGAGTGAATATATTTGTACATATATTATACGTATATATCTATTAAATGTTTACGCATATATATGACTTATGTAAATGTATATTTCTTAAACATGTACATGCATGTGTGTGTGTATTTATGTATCCATATAGATATATTCAGTACACACATACACCCGAATCATTAATGATAATGGTGACCAGTCAACTGTCTGCCAAGATCGGTTGTTATTCTTTACAAAACATAAAAAAACTAATAAAATAACAAAGGCATAAAATAACAATGATGTTAAAGTAGAATTGAAGTTTACTTACAAAAATGGTTTCCTGGTCCAGGGAACCATCTTCCAATGTAGGCCGCCATCAAGCCTGGATTAATTCCAATCTGTATCATAAATATGAAAAGATTAATTTCGGTCATCTGAGTTCAGAGCCATCTTTAGTTTAACATTCTCTATTGTTAAAAGGCAACGTCATAGAAAAGCCCTAGAAACTTACAATGACATAGTCCAGATTGGGGATGAGAATGTCAGGCAGTGTTTTCTTCATGACTTCCTCCTCAGACATTCCCTTAAAGCGATCAACTTTCCTCTTGACTTTCTTGAAGGTTTCGTCAATCTTCTCCTGTCCTTCAGCTGGTGGGCCCTCCTTATCCTCCTTGGCTTTTTTGGGTTTAGGTCCAGGTTTGGCTTTAGGCTCGCCTTTGGCTTTTGGTTCGCGTTTGGCTTTAGGTTCTTTGCTCGCTGCTCTTCCTCGCTTTCCTTTAGCAGGTGCTTAAACAGAGGAAAAAAAAAAACACTCTGACTAATAGCTACATGAAAGAACATATGAGCTCAGATCTTGATGTTTGGAAACACACAGTCCTGGATAACTACCTTTTTGTGCAGCCGCAGGCTCCAGCTGGGCGGCATCTTCTGGGTGTAAAGGCATCTGCTGCATGCCTCCATCTTCTCTGGGTCCCTCCATCATAAAGCCAGCATTGCCATTAGCCATGTGAGGGTACTGAGCCTGAAGGGCCTGCAGATGCTGCTGAGCTGACTGAACCCTAGTTCAGAAATACAACACGGCCTGACTGAGTTGTCAGTCCAACTTAGACTTATGTAGAAAAAGGTCTATCCTAAAAGCACATAATACGTTATATTAATATAAAAAAAGCTGAAATAATTCATGTGTTTGCCAGTATTCTGTACAGGTGTAGTGAAGTCATGATTAACCCGTCACTGTGCATTTAACAGAAGTTTACAGGTAAAATAACTAATAATAATAATGTAATAATAATTACACAATACAAAAAGATTCAAAGACATTTGCAACTATTTAGAGTGCATATTTACATTTTCATAAACCTACTGTGAATATGTTCATTATTATTAATGATGTATACAGTTCATAATAAAAACTATATTATTTTTTAAATAAAAATGTAAAAATTTTAATTTAATAAGAATCACTTAAAAGTTAACAGTTAAGACAACACAAAACAAAGATGAAAATACATTTGCAAACATTTGTTGATTTAAAACCTTTGCCTAAATATAATAATAAAGATGTATTTTTACCATAATTGACTGTATAACTAAACACGAGTAATATTTTATATTAAAAAAATGCATCAAATGAAAACCTTTTTTTAGATTTCTATATTTTTTCAAATAATGTATGAAATTGTACATCAAAATAATTGTCTAACTAGAAAACATTTCTACCTGTCCGTTAAAAGAAACGCACGTCTTATTCAGCAGCAAACACTTTTAGTCGACATAAAACAAAGCTCAAAACACATTCACAACCACGTAGACTGCATATATGAAATATTATATAATTCAACTAAATTATATTTCAGAATGGCTATAAAGCTTGCACTATAATTCAGTTAACTGACACTTCCGGCATAATAACAGAATCTCCTTTACTTCAGAGATTGTGTTATTGTGCATACAGAGTAGCTGTATAAATATCATTTGAGAAGTCAAGTCATTAATGCCACCCTGCAAAAAGAACATTTAATAATTGCAGGAACACATGAGTTTTCAAAACAAACAAGTGGCAACACCAGGGCAGATTCATCTTCATGTAAGCTGGCCATTAGCTTGTTATTGCTGCTCGTGCATGACTGGTTAGTAGCATTCAAAAACAGACTAAAAATGCTGAATGTTATTATAACAGCATAAGAAAATCAGTGGGATCGTAATTAATCTTGGCGCCAATTGACGACATGGGGACACTCACCATTGTTGGAGGTATTCCGAGGGGGCATGAGGCAAAGATCCATAGAGCCTTTCATCCATCTCTAAAGGATTTACTTAAATAAATCAATATTTGTGTTCATTTCAACAGCAATTTCAGTGGTATTCTCACAGGGGAATATTTATAACCAGCCCTTTTACTTATAGCTATGGATCATTGAAATAAATAGTCTGAATTATACATAAATGCATTCCTAAATTGAGTAAATATCAAAAAAATATTCTGGCTTCAGTGTATGAGTCAGATCAGAAAAGCTTGTGTGTGCTGGATACTAAACACTCCACGTAATCATCGCACTCTTACTCTTTTTACGGTCATTTTACAGAGAAAACTAACCTGAATGTGGTAGTTACGTGTTAAATCAGCAGGACGAATGCAGGTAAACAGCCATTGCAGGTAAAAATACACTTTATTTTAACATAAGCATACAAACCATATGCGATACCGTTAGCATGTTCGGCTAATGCTGGCCTAGATTCGCTGAGCACAATGAATGATGGTCGCTAGCTAACTGTGCAGGGCGCTTCTATCGGCATAAAATGCATCTACACTGTGTAATTAATCAAATTAGGAGTTATGTGTTAAAGGAATACATACCGTTGTGATGTGATTTGAACGATAGTCCACTGAAATGTTGGTTTTTCTCGTTTTAGGAACAAACCGGTGAAAGCAACAAAGACGATACCAACAGCGAGAAATCAATTTGACAGTGGCGCGTACCAAAATCACCAGTACTAGGGGCGTTTAGGGCACAGTGTGTCTGAATCCTAAGTTGCATTTAAAAATATAAACAAAGAAATCAGACAATAAATTGTATTGTTACGTGTTTAAAACGCAAATAAATTATATGTCCGCCAAGCTATTGGGTTTACCTTAATTTCGTTATGGAGATGAAAAAGCGCACCCCTCTAAAGGTTTAATCGTATGCCCTCCGTCTCCTGTGACATTTAAACGCTTCAAAGCGTGCTTCCTATTGGCTGCGGTTCAATAAATACAAAAAGTGTGTTTCCCGTTTAGCTAATGTCAAAATAAAGATCTTAAATACGTAGATAAGTTGTGAGGACTTGCACCTTGCAAACCAGTTTTCTTTATTGATTTCTCCACAACGATTATAGTCGAGGCTTTTATTTCAGACGTCATAGAAAGGTATGTATTTTAATTACAGTTGTGACAATAACTAATACACATGGCTTTATTTGGCCCTTAGTAATACATACATATAAAAAATAAAATACAGCTTACAAAATGACATACGTAGAACATAATTCTCACAGCAAAAGTGAAGCTGGGTTATGATGTAACAAAATGGTACTTACTAAACATACATACACAATGACTGCAAAACAACAAAACACAATTCTAAAAAGTCTAAAAATAGCATTCAAAATGAGGTAAATTGAGTGATCTGTATTTAATAAGCACCATAACTTGGGACTGAGCATGCCGTCTGCAATACAACTATAAATCCATGCACTGAGGACATGCACAGTGATAAACCTTTTCCAGAGTCCAGCCATGGTTTCTGTTAGGAATTCGTTGCACTGAAAAACTCATATTAAAAAAAAACTAAACAAAAACACGCATGTGAATGTGAAAAACTTCCAATATCACGAAAACGCATAACTTCAGCTAATCAGAATACACATTACCAATCGAATGTTTGGGCAAGATTTCTTTTAAAAAAAAAAAAAAGTCTCTTATGCTCACCAAGGCTGTATTTATTTGATCTAAAATACAGTAAAAACAGTAATATTGTGAAATATTATTACAATTTAAAAAAACTGTTTTGTATTTCAATATATTTTAAATTGTAATTTATTCCAGTGATGTAAAGCTGATTTTTTTTAGCATCGTTATTCCAGTCGTCAGTGTCACATGATCCTCCAGAAATCCTTCTAATATGAAGATTTGCTGCTCAAGTAATATTCCCTATTATTTCCAATGTAGGCAAGTGAAAAAAATCATTTGTGTTTAAATGAGCAGTATTTATTTGAAATGCATACTTGCTGAATAGAAGTTCCTTTGAACGGTAGTTTATGAATGAAGTTCCTTAAAACGATAAAAATAGAGGCACAAAATGAACAAACGTCCCGATCATCAAGTCTCATGTTCATTCACACTGAAATCACATTACTTAAATAATTCCAGAATCAATCACTCAGAAACAGGCAAAACACATTAAAATATTAAATAAAACAAACAAAAAAAATGTTTAGTTGGTCCTTCTCAGTACATACAGTACAACTACTTTTGTTCAGTTGCTGTTGCTACATCTGATGTCTGGAATCTGGTCTGCAAACGGCTGCATTGTCCACAGGTTGTCCGATACCTGGTCTAAAGAATTAGGACTATTATTACAAGCACCAGATACAAAATGGTTTGCTGTCTTTCTGTACACAGTATGTATATACCTGTATCTGTAGAATGATGGACGTCAAATGCTTGCTGTGGGTGCTGCTGTGATCCATGAGCACAGGTCTCCTCATATCCAGGGTCATGCTGCTCTTCTTTGATTGCCACTTTTTTGGCATCCTCTAGAATAAACAATGACAAAGGACGCGAGTTAACACCTTATATATTTGAACAACACAAAAATGGTTTTCAACTCTTCACCTTTGGCCAGAGTCAGATCAAATGTGTAGTCTGTCTCTTGGATCTCTTGAGTCTTCACCACTCCCTTCATTTGATCCCTGAGCTCCTTTAACTTGATGAAGAAGTGCACTTTGTCCTGAGCGCGAGGAAACTGGGCGCAGCGCGGGCTTGATGATGGCATCAGATAGCAAACCTGGACAACAGAAGCTCATTTCTAATCAATATGCAACTATAAACAGGAACATTAAACTATCAAGAAAGAAACTCGTACCGTCTTGGTTTCTGGCACTTTGTAAGGCTGCAATCCGAACTCTAAGTTCTTAGCCTTTACTCCAAAAATCTCCTTGCAAAATGTTTCGTAAATACCTGAAATATCGATCAGGATTAGCTTATATCGCAAGTAAGAGTTTAGACTTCAATAGCAAAACGAAGACTTACATTTTCCATTGAACACAGCAATTAAAGGTCTGTACTTCTGGAGCTTTTCCAAAAGCTGGTGGCCACCTTCACGGATCTCTTTGCTGCAAGCCAATATTCAAGATATGCAAATGTATTCATATCAAGCATTTACCCCTGGACAAGGCTTAAGCTAGTCCCACACTAAAATACTAGTTTGAGCTGTCTCAACTGAAAATATCTTAAAACATGTCAGCGTCGTTGTTCTGTGTCAAGATGCACACCTGTAATGTGTTCTTTTAAGGCATTTTTGTAAAAGTTGCTTAAATATCATAATTTAACTAAGGTCTAGTCCTGGCTTAACCTAAGCCCCATCTGTGAAACTGAAAATGTATCATATTCATATAATTTTTTTTTTTTGCATTGTTTCATACTTTACAAAAAGGTCCATTCTCTGTTGTCTCTATTGTAAGCTTTGCTCCCACTGAGGTCACTTTCAAACCAAATTGCTTGAAAAATGTTATAAAATCTGCTTGGGGAAATCTTTCACTTTCACATGAAATGACTGGATTTTGTTTGCAAAATTTGGCTGAACCACCAAAAATGTGGCCAGAAATTTTGCATGACTAATGTAAATGTTAAAGTCTTACTTTGATAGGTCTTTACTCCCAGGTGTAGTCCTCTCCACCATATTGGTGAAACCAATGCCATATCGTTCAGGAAGCGTCTGATCATGCATGTGGTTGAGCTGCTCTTCAGTCAGACCGGAAAGATATAAGCACTTCCCTATCAGATGTTCAACAAACAATCAAAAGACAAGCATAAGTATATAAACATCCTTTATAAACAAGAATCAGCTGAATAATACATACAAAAATGGTTCCCAGGATTTGGATAATGCCTCCCCTTGTAGGCTGACAACAGTCCAGGATTGATGCCGATCTGTAGCAATAATGAGTTTATTCAAACAAAAATATCACATATATATATCTTACATTTCAAACAGCTGACAAATATGATGCAGGGTAACGACAGTTATGCAATACAATTCTAAATATGTTGGCCAAAAAAATGCTCCTGTATTGGTTTCTGTCTTATATTTATATCACATGATAATCGATATCCCATGTGCAGAGAGAGCAATATCACCCAAGTGATGTTTGTCCCAAATATAATGTGATTTTAATTCTCATTTCCACCATCAGGGCAATAATTAAGAATTTCCAATCAACATACATTTTTACAAAACTGCCTGGAAGAGGACACATGTCTACATCATCCTAATACACAGAGAGAAGGAGGGTTTGAGTGGATAAAGACTCTCCAAGGACCACAGCTGGAGAATTGCAGAAAATAGCCAAGTCTCAGGGGCAGAAAACCTTTAAGAAAAATAGTCAAACATCTCCTACATCAGCACATGTTGTTCGGGAGGGTTGAAGAAAAATTCTCCTTCTCAAAACTCCAGCATATTCAGTTATAAGACAAGACTAGACCTTCAAATGGGACTGGCTTCTATGGTCATATATAACTAAAAATGAGCTTTTTAGCAGCAGTTCAGCTGGTGAACATAGGGATAAAAAGTACCCCGTGTGTGGAGTGATTCTGGATGAAGGAATGGTCTCTAACCTCATCACGCATTATACTAGAAAAACTGGCAAATAGAGGTTTCAAAAAGTATTGAATAAAAGAGTGCCATTAGTTGTGGCCAATGTGCATTAGACAAAAACATTAATTTCATATTAATATTTTAAAATCATATTTAAAAATCCATTATTAAGCTTATATTTTTGAGAATTTTTTTAATAAAAGACCAAAAGGATTAACAAAGAAGATGAATTTTGATCAAATTTACCAAGAGTGCTGACATTCTTGGCCATGACTGTATACACGAAATGCAATGTATGCAAAGATAAACCGATTAATTTAGATTTAAATGAATTTAAAATAAACATTTCGATTAATATTACTATTACAACACATAAAAAAGACCTATATGAAACAGAGACTTACAATCAGCATGTCAAGATTATGTGTGATGACATCTGGCAGCTTTCTAGCCATGACTTCCTCCACTGACATCCCATTGAACCGATCCAACGTCCTCTTTGCTTTCTTAGCAGACTCTTCAGCTTCCGACTTTTCCTTTCCTTCGCCTTTTGGAGGCCTTCCCCTTTTCTTTCCTTTAGCTGGAGTGGTCGGAAGGGCTGCAAACCGGATGTTTAATAAGTGGAGTTGCAGAAGCGAGTTCAATGCACTACGAGGATGGAAAAGATCATACCTGGCGGCTGAGCAGAGAGTTGATGAGTCTGCTGAGGTTGATCCAGATATGGATCTTGATGAACTGAAAGATCAGTCATGATTTTGTCCTCCACGGGTCTCTCGGCATACTGACTGACATTAACCATCTGGTGGTACTGAGGCACCTGTTCTGCCTGGTACTGCTGAGGATTGGTTTGATACCTGAGAAAACAAAATTACAAAGACACTGCACTTACTTCAAAACCTACGGCAATCATCTGATCTTTTTCTTGCCAGTGTTTCCCCATACACCTTCATCTCCCATTTTGATAGCATTTGTTGGAATCACAGTATACACATCACTAATTTATTTAAAACATATAAGAAAGCAACTCGTTGGGATCTTTTGGGGCTGGGCAAACTCACCAGTACTGAAGATAATCCATAGGGGCCGTCAGAGATGAATACTGCCTTTCTTCCATCTTAATTGGTGGTCTTACTTTAATAGATTAATATTCATGTTTATGTTACTGATATGCCAGCTTTTAAACCACACCTCCCTTTGTTTAAACTCTTCTGTTACTTTCCTCTTTTTATTATGCTTAGCTTATCGGTTAAACGTCACAGGATAATACAAAACATTCATTTTACTTAGCAGAATGCATATTTCAAAGACTATTCATCCTCTGTTATGAGAAGTACTGTAGTATGCAGCTAACTATCTCGTTACACTCAATAAGCTAAGAGCTGTGTGTGGACCACTGACGGAAAACAAGCATTAAGCAAGCACTCGTTTCTTCAAATACGGACATGGTTTTCTCCGTTAGGATTATGAATCTTACCTGCCATATATATTCTTCACACCTTTTCTGGCACATTTGAGCATTTAGTGCAGTAAAGTAAACGCTAAATGCTGCTACGTATGATGAATGAAGCCGGTGTAAGTAAAAATGTCAACAAAGGTAAGGGCTAAATTCAAAATAAAAGTCATTAATGTTATGCATGGGAAAACGATCGTTATATTTTGGGGGATTCAAAGCTTTCCATTTGTATCCAGTTATTGTAGATTTGAAAACGAACGCAAGAAAATATTTATACCAGCAACCATTTGTGTCGAACATAAATTCATACTTTTATACAATAAAGCGTTAGTTTTCCGAATGGCTGGCTTCACTTTGTTGGACTCGACCATTATTTACAAAGGAGGTGTCGCATTTCATTATTAACACTTTTTTATATATACAACGCATCTTGTGGCGTGCTTAAAGGTTCCAGTGTTCAGATACGTTTTGAAAAACGTATTAATTTAACCAATGTGATTATTTTAGTACTACTTTGAGCAACTAGGACAAACCATGTATTTCAGTACTCCCTGTGATAAAAGCGATTTACAAGACTTCCAAAGCGAGCATGTGAGACATGTAACGAGAGCCTTTACTGCTGAATGTCATGCAACAAAACCTGTGATGTTATTTCGATTATAAGTTAACATAACAAGGTTAGTATATGTCTCTCCAGATTTTATCCAGTTTAATATGGGAATTATAATACCGTTTTCATGTATTAGCAAATATGCCTCATTTGCTGCTACGTTTAAGATAGCTAGCTTTGGTAAAATGACCTTATAACAAAAGTCATTCATTTAAACGATAAAATACTACATGAATTGCGTAAGTGTTCATTATTTATGTTTTTTTAGTTGCATTTAAATAAGCTTTCATTAACCTATATGAAAAGGAGCATTTAGACTAGCTGTATGGCTTTAAACACAAATATAATAATGACCTTTTTGTTATTATTGTGATTTCTATATAATTTTATAAATAATATAATACTATTTTATAATTTATGTATAGGATGTAATTGTTGGTAATGGGTTAACATTACCTAACATTTCCTTTAGATATTAACAGAGCAATTCGAAGGGCAATTGAAATAAACAATTTTTCTTTCTTTAGGTAAAAGTTCTATTAATTGGCAGAACATTTGTCAGGCCGCTGTTTTTTAAGGATGCCAGCAGGTGTATCATGGCCAAGATATTTAAGGATGTTTGCAGCCAGTATGTTGTCAATGTTTGCTGGATCACAGGTTGTGCATCAGTATTACCGTCCTGATTTAGTAAGTTTTAAAATCAGATTTTGTGCTTGTTTTGTTTAGGAGTGTGTGAATCTAGACATATATCTATATATAAGGAAGATTGTAATTTGCATTTTATTTTTTGTAATTCAACTGTAATAGAGATTTTATCAATTGATTAAATTACATACACCAATAAAAAGCAACTTTTTGATTTCATGTTGACTGTAAATATTTAGCATTAACAATAATGTTTCTTCTACCATTATAGACCATTCCAGAGGTCCCACCAAAGCCTGGAGAACTGCGAACAGAACTTCTTGGCTTGAAAGAACAACAGACAGACCTGGCATCTCAGAAACAATAACCGATTGATTTTCTTTTTCATAACTAATGTGTATAGATATTACATTTGAAAGTAAAATGAAAGGATGCATGTTTTTATTCTGTGAATAAAACTGTTTATACAAACTTGTACTGCGTCTTCATTTCTTATTTTGTAAGTGTAGTTTTGTTATATTTGTGTTATATTTCAGGGTTTCTCTAACCAATTTCAGATCTTTTATTATTTAATTTAGGAAACAATAAATTAGATAATTAAAAAGAAAATTAATAGTGGCTATTTTTAATCACGGTGGACTTTTATTATGAAAGTTAGCCCGTCAACGTGCGAACGGAAGTAAGCGTGTGTAAATTTGAGACTGTTGTAGAGAATGTATAGCTGAAGCAGTCTGTCTAACAGAAGGCAGCTCTGGTGCGGGGAAATATGCCGACCTTGTCCTTGCCACTTTCAAACCTGTTCAAAAACCAGGAGGGCTTTAAGAGGCTCGTCACGCACTTTAAGTATTTGAACACTAGGACGGTATGGACGGTCAACACCAGCAGCGCGCCGTGGATCTCGAAGCCTGCCCTCGTGTCCCGGAGAAGAGAGCTTCCCATGGGACAACTGACAGCAGGGAACATGTGCACCTGCTCCAGCGCCGACAAGACCAGCTGGCTCTGGTCTGTTTACAACGAAACCAAAAAGCAAACGCAAGGTTAGTTCAGATACATGTTCTTGATTCCTCTTAAGACGCTGGTCAACTGGCAAAAAGGCATTTTAGATTGTACTGTATATTTACCATCTATATATGCTTCTATTTTATCCTAGCATTAACTGCATTATATAGGCTGTAAGATTTCAGTTATGTTTATTAGAGTGATATGACAACATGCTGTTGTATGATGTAATGACGCACTTGAGAACCCCGTTTATATTTACATTTATAGTTGTTTGTAATACGTACCTTCATAAAATTCTTTAAGTGTCCACTCTACGTAGCTTGAATACATTTCAGATTTCTGTGTTTCAAATTAAGCAATTTTAGCAGCATTTGTAATTAACTTATTTAAAATATTTGCATTGTATCACAACAATTCTTTTTAGTATTTTTACATTTACATAATTCATTAATAAACATATTTAAAATAGTTTTTGTTTCAGGAAACAATAATATTGGTCGTTACATGAATATTATCATGCAAAGATTTACTTTTCGTAATTAGCGTCTCGTTACCGGATTAATCAGCAATCGTTTTAGTTCTCTTTTAAACTAGCCTGTTCTATTTATTAAAACTTAGCAAATATAATAAAAATGTGAACTTCAAGGGTCAAGTATTTATTACCACACTTATTTTTTTGTGTCCACGACAGATTTAATTCCTGTGATATCAAACAGCTTTGTGAACCCAGACACAATCTTTGCTAATAATCAGATGAGTCTGCAGGACATTGAGATCTATGGCTTTGACTATGATTATACACTGGCCTTCTACTCTAGTCACCTTCACACACTCATATTCAACATCGCCCGAGACATCCTCATCGACGAGCACAGGGTGAGTGACCCAACACTTCATTTATGTATATGTAATATTGTTACAATACGTTTTAGCATACTGATGTTTTCTGAATGTCTTACCTCTTTCTGTCCACATCGCAGTATCCAGAGGGACTAAGGGAATATGATTATATACCGAATTTTGTGATTCGTGGTCTGCACTATGATGTCCAAAAGGTACATGCCCAGTCCTGACCTGCTGTAGGCTTTATAAGTAACCTGGCTAACCTGTTAATCTCATCTGGTTACCAGGCCTTACTGATGAAGATCGATGCCTTTCATTATATCCAGCTGGGTACAGTGTACAGGTACAGTGAAACAAGCATCAACTATGATGTTTTTACTGTTTTTATATATGTGTCCCTGGACCACAAAACCAGTCATGGTAAAATTTGACAAAACTGAGATGTATACATCATATGAAAGCTCAATAAATAAGCTTTCTATTGACACATGGTTTGTTAGGACAATATTTGGCCGAGAGACATCTATTTGAAAAT